>JAQIFY010001586.1:0-14049 GCA_028533085.1 Varecia variegata | reverse complement strand
TAGGACTACAAGTACATACCACCATGCCTGGCTAATTTTTTCTGTAGAGACAGAATCTTGCTATGTTGCCCAAGAAACACATGATTATGGGATTTGGTTGTGTCCATGCTCAGTAATTGACTCTCAGAAACAGTTTAAATCATGTGTTGACTGCCACTGATTTTATATTTATGGAAATCCACTGATCATGGTTTTATTTATTTAGCAAATATAGTCATAGGTGAATTTATTATATCTTTTTAAATCTTTTTATTAACTTTTTTATTGATACATAACAGATGTACATATTTTGGGGGTATATGTGATGATTTGATACACTCATATAATATGTGAAGATCAAATCAGGGTTATTGGGATCTTTTGTGCAAAGCTTATTTTTCTCCTTTGTTATAGTGATGCAATATTTCTATTAAATGAATTTTTGAAGATCTAAACTGTTGTTTTTGGCCATTTCAACAATAATGAACATAGTCATGTGATTATTCCATGATGGTGACTAAGACACAAAGCCATTCCATGTAGGGTACCCTTTAAAAAGGGAAATTTGGACACAGAAATATGCACACCAGGATAATAACATGTGAAGATGAAGTCAGAGACTTCATCTACAAGTCAAAAAAGATAAATGCTTCCAGAAAACCACCAGAGGCTGGAAGAAAGGCATGGAACAAATTCTTCCTCACTGCATTCCAAATAAATTCACCCTGATGACACTTAGATTTCAGACTCTCAGTCTCCAGATCTGAGACAGTAACTTCTGTTGTTAAAGCCACTGAATATGTGGTACTTTGTAATGGCATCTCTAGCAAAGTATTACAGGGACTTTCTCAGAATAGTGTTTTTATTTGCAAATAAAATGTATAGCATTATAAAGAAAACTAATAAAGAAATACTGTTATTACAACTATATCATGTAGATCCTTTTGTAATTCATAGGCTTGATAATTGGGTTTTCATACTCATGTGTGAGATGAGCCTCCCTTAAACCTTATTAGCATATATCCATATTATCTGTCTGAAGTGAAAAAAAGATATGCTGTAGCAATATATGTTTCTTTATTAACAGATTAAATAAAAAGGCCTTATAGAAGTTCTAATGCCCTCTTCTGTCCTTATGTTTTCTGACACTATCTATGTATGACTGATTCATTCCTGAAAGTATTGTTGTTTTATTTTTTTTTATTTTTCTTTGTCATATTCTATTCTGGTTCTCCATTTCCTCATCTTCCTTCTGGCTCTCAAATATCAGCAATTTTAAGATTTCTATCTTCAGGCCTTTTCTTTTATCCTTCTTAAATTCTATTTCATGAACTATTTTCTTGTGACTCTCCAATATTAGCTCTAATACTGATTTATTTTCTGAAATCCAGAAAATTCTATTAACTATACATTTCTATGTGTATTTCTCATAGGCATTCCAAGTTCAACTTTACTTCTATTTTCAAACTCCAAATTCAGATTCTCTGTAGAGTCATTTATAAATGAAAATCTGATTAGTTCACTATCTTGCCTTAAAAAAATTTACCATTTTCTCCATCTTCCAACCCCACTGTCATTGCTATCTGTTTAAAATACAGACTTCGCTAAGTACTACACAAAATACAAGGAACTTAAATATCTACTGATTCCAACTAATTGAAATATGTAGTCTGGGGAAAAAAAGGTTAAAAGTTTGGGAGACAGAAACTCTTTGATTCCTGGGAGGCCACAGGGGCATCCATGGTGGAAAGGCAGCTGTAATCAATTACTGGAGGTAAAATAAATAAATAAATAAATATTCATGTAATTTAGAAATGATTCATCTAACTTCTAGGGAGTTGGTTTACTGGATGTATAAGAATATGCCAAATGAACAACAACAATAAAAAAGAAACACGCAACCCCTTGGTCATTGTGATCTGTAATAGTATTTAAAATGAAAGTAAGTGAGAGGGAAGGGATAGATGCTGACCCTGGTTCAGATTGAATTCTGGCCGGCCCATGGTACAGACCCTTGCCTCAGACCCTCTTCCAAAGGGAAATGTGATGCTGAAATAACATATAGAAAAGGTTAAAATAATTCATAAAAGACTGGGAAATATAATGAGGACAAAGAAAGGAGAGAGTCAAGAGACTCCTCCCAGCAGGGTTAAATGGATATTAAGAATTAAGATGCATATAACAGACATTGATGGGGTCAAAACAAAGATCTTAATGCAATATTCTGAGGAGTTGAGTGGACTGATAGTAGCCTCTGTTGGTCTCTATGTTTCAAAAGCCTAAAAAAAATATGATTTGTTCAACCCAATTTTATGGAAATTTAAAAAAATAAGAAGGGAAAGATGACATGCAAAGCTATCCTCAGACAACCTGAGATAATGATCCCACAATCTAATCAACATAAGGATTGGTGATAAGGTCAGTGTCCCTCACTTCAGTGCCCAGCCAGGTACTCAAAGGCATATACCCTTGAGTGGGTACCATGGTCAGTCAGTATGTGGAAAAGAGATGTTTCTGGGACTCCTCATTGGGAATCTTACACACAGTGGTTCCCAAACTTGTTGATAAAGTCCTAATGGGGCCTAGGTAAGGTTGGGAGGATCTAAGAATGCAAGAGTTGATAGTATTAAGGTGAAAAGTGGATAAAATTGATATGTTTAAACAGACTTTATGTGAAATGCTTGTGTCTTTATACCTGCATGTATTATGGGAATGGATATTATGCACGACTGAGAACACTTTCCGTACCTAGTATTGTAAAACAGAAGACATGTAATATACATAATTGGACATGTTGAATGGGGACCAATATGATTGCCTGAGCCCACATAGGCTGATAATTTAAAAATGCCTATTAGACAAAACATGTTAGCATACCAGTATCTGGTGGGTTTATCTGGATTTGGGGGGACACATATTTCACATCTGAAAATAATTGCTAAATTCTATGAATAAAACTACTTAAAAGGTGTCCTGGAGTTCTTAGACAGACAGGGGCTTACAGCAAAATCTTGTGAACACTATGCAGAATTGACTGCTGGGATTTTGGATTAGACAATTTCACTTGAGTAGCAATTACCAGCCTGCTATCAGACATTAATTGAAACTTCCCTGATGAGCAAATGACATAAAATAATGTTTAAACCAGAAAAAAAAATATATATATATATAGTACCTTGGGTGATGTCAGAGAAACAGACCAACATGAAAGAGAGTAATCAGAAGCATTCTATTAATAAAATAAGATGGAAATGGTTTGTGCAGGAACATGATAGCAAGGGATTGCGAAAAGGTAATCAATGTATTCACAAGCAGGTAGTCTCTTTTCCCCTAGGACCAACTTTGGAACCACCTGAGGATCTGCCTGATTCCATTAACATTTAGGTTGTACCATATATATATGGCACATATATATATATACATATATGTATATATATGTATATATATCTTCATTGATGATAAAAGGGTTGCTTGGTTTTGGATTGCAATTCCAAGGTGAGTGGATAGCATCTTGTTTGGAAGGCCACCACTCTGACAGAAGAAAGTAAAAACAGACTAGTTTAGTGGGCTAAAATCGCATGCTGCTTGCCCCTATGCTTTAGTTTTTACTGACTCATGGGCAGTGAGTGGCCCATTGCTTGGCCATATGGTCAGGCAGAAAGGAAATGGAAAACTGGCTTAGTTAAGGGATGATCACATAGGGCATATTCCTATAGAAATGGCTATGGGAATTTGAGGAGCAAATTAAAACAGGACATGTTGATGTCATTTGAAGGAATCCTAGACCAGATAAAAGGTAAATGGAGCCAGGTAGTAAATAACCCAATGTACTTGCTATAGGTGGCCACTTGGGCCCTTCAAACAAATGAACCTTGGGAATCTGCAGAGATAGGCTGAATCTAGATGAATTTCTCTTGTACTCTGTTCATTGTGTCAGTTGTTTCTTCCTAAATGATATTTCATCTCATGATGTGATTATTAATAGAGATTTGTGGTTTGTTTATTTTTTGTTTTTTTCATATTAAATAATAGTTCCATAGTGTGTTGTCTGAATGCTCCTAGAAAAGAGCTGTTTATTTCCCTTTTTAGAAGCTCTGGGAATTCAACTAGTTTCAGGTTATTTTTATGCTAATCACTCACATTGGCTGTTCTTTTACTACATAAGTAGTATAAATTTGTATTCTTCACCTATATATATAAAATACAGATTTTTTGTCATGAAATTTTATGAAAGTTATTATGATCTGTCTTGTGTGCTGAATTGTGTGCCCACCATCATCACCCCCAAAAGATATATCCACTATTTATCTCCTGGTAGCTGTGAATGTGAACTTACTTGGAAACAGAGTTTTATAAAATATAACAAAGTTAATATGAGGTCATACTGGATTATGGAGGGCCCTAAATTCAATGATTGGTGTCCTTACAAAAAGGGAGATTTGGATACACACAGACCTACATAAGGAAGAAAGCCATGTGTTGAAGGATGCAGATAGTATTTTGCTGTTTACCTTCTGAACAGTATATAGTCACTGATGCCAGCTTTAAACCTTTCATTCTTTGAACCTGATGCTACACTTGAAAAATATAAGTCCACACTTAGCATACTCCTTATAAAAACCTAGCAAAGTAAATCAAATGTCCTCCACGGAAAATTTTCTAATAGTTCTTGGCATGCAAAAAGAACTCAGAGTATGTTGAATAAATAAATAAGTAGGTGGATGCATAAAAAATAATGTATAAACTTTTATAGTCAAAGCCACTAATGAAATGTATTCTTTATATATTTTATGTTATTAGAACTCTGTGCCAGTTTTCATTTTATATGGAATTACAAAGCTCTTTTCCAATAGTATCTAGAACTCAATAGCTCTTCAGTGAATTGATAACTATTTTTTAAGGCTTGTGGCTGTATTCTTCTCTCTGCCATCTACATCTCTGTCATTCTCTCAAATTTGGCTGCACTCAAGAGAAATAAAACTGAACTCATTCAGAAAACACAGAAAGCTCATTCCAAACCATGTGATAAGGTTAAATGAAAGAGCTTTCCTTGGCAGAGCTGAGATCTTTTCTGATGAATTAAATTATACAGTCCATTAGAATAGGAAATATATACCATGCCAACTTTACTCAACACATGGATAATGTATTTGGTCTTAGGTCTGAATTATATCTCTAATAGTTGCTTTTGGGTTGTTTCCACATAGAAAATATTAATGTATTTCCAAACCTCAGAACAACACCACCTGTTCATCTACAATATGGGTAAAATGGTGTGGGTGTGCAGAAGATGGGAAGTATAATTTTTTCTTGGTTTGTGGCCATGAATAATCTCATTGGTTTACTGAGATGACATTTCAACTCCATGTTGTCAGTTGTACTGAGTAGAGGAATGAACACAGATTATTATAAAGGCTTCTTACACTTAGTGATCTTTCTTGCTAAACTTATTATACCAATGGCCTTCAAAACATAACCACAGCAGATACTACCAATTAATCAGAATTTTCTAGGCATCAAAAAAGTCTTTTTGCCCTCTTTGCTGATACAGATTAAACTCTGATGAAACATGCTAAAACCTTATTAAAAAGTAATTGGCCAAGAATATTCAGCACAGTGACCACAAGAAGAAAATCCAATGAGATTTTCCTTCTACTCAAAGGAAAAGGAGTCATTTTATCAAAAAGACATCTACACTTGAATGTTTATTATAGTACAATTCACAATTGCAAAGATGTGGAATCAACCCAAGTACATATCAATACATGAATGGATTAATAAAATATGGTACATTTATACCATGGAGTACTACTCAGCTATAAAAACGATGAATGCCTTTTGCAAGAATTTTTATGGAACTGGAGACCATTATCTTAAGTGAATTATCTAAAGAATATAAAAAAAAAAACACGACATGCACTTGATAAATATTAAATTGGAACTAACTTATGAGCACACATATGCACAGAGGGAAGTAAAACCCAGTGGATATCAAGTAGAGGGAGAGGAGGGAGGACAAGATGGATGAAAACCTACCTATTGGGTACAATGAACAGTATTTGGGTGATCAGCACACTTACAGCCATGACCCAAGAACTAAAAAATTGATCCATGTAACCAAAGACATTTTTACCCCCTTAATATTTTGAAATTAAAAGACAGTGAGAAAGACATATTTACTTGCCAATATGCCAATCTATTTACATTCAACCATATCAGCATACCTTGAAAATAAGTTGCATGCCTGTGTGTGTATGTGTACAGTCAGCTCTTCCTGTCTGTGTGTTCTCCATTCATGAATTTAGCCACTCATGGATCAACATCATTAGTCATCAGAGAAATGTAAATCAAAACTACAATGAGATATCATCTCACCCCAATTAAAATGGCTTTATCAAAAAGACAGGCAATAAGGAATGCTAGCGAGAATGTGGAGAAAAGGAAACCCTTGTACACTGTTGATGGAAGTGTAAATTTTAGTGCAAGCACTATGGAGAACAGTATGGAGGTTCCTCAAAAAACTAAAAATAGAACTACCACATGACCCAGCAATCACACTACTGGATATATATCCAAAAAATAATAAAATAAAAACCACAATATAACAATAAAAAGGCAAATAAAAATAATACTATTAATATAAATACTGTATAAAACTATCTACATAGCATTTACATTGTATTAGATATTATAAACTATCTAGACATGATTTAAAGTACATGGGAGAATGTGCATAGATTATATGCAAATACTATGTCATTTTATATAAGGGACCTGAGTACCTGTAATTTTGGTATCTGTGGTGGTCCTGGAACAAGTCTGTCATAGATATGGAGGGAGAAGTGTGTGTGTGTGTGTGTGTGTGTGTGTGTCTATGTGCTATTTTAGGATTTCTTAAATCTTTGTGTTATAAAAATGTATTAGGTAAAAACATTTTAATAGTAGGAAAATCCATTTTTATTTTTTAATCTTTTTGAATTTTTAGATAGAATTTGATTGTAATAAATATTTGCTGAGTACTCATGGAGCATGTATGTCACTACTAAAACAGTGACATATTTTAAAAATATTTAATCTTGTCAAACTTTTATGGAAATATGAACAGCTTATGCTAGGTAACTGAAAAGGAACACATATGCATACTCATAACAAAGTCAAAATTAGATAAGGTAGAAGTCATATACAACCTTTTATTAATACAATGGAACTTTGTATTAAGCTGTTCATTGATATGAAATTGTGAATATTTGTCTATATAATTCTCTAAATATGATTATTGTCCATAATGTTTTAAGAAAACAGTAGAATCACTTTTAAATAACTACTTTGGAACCTGTTACTTGTCTTCTATTTTGAATTGTACTTTATTAATCTATAGCAATTTTTTTCATAATGAGTTATATTTCATTGGCATGATTGTTATTTCATGTTTGATTAGCTATTAGTGGTTTAAGTCACCATGTGGACTATGAAACTGTTATTCATAGACTAAATATTAACATCATTTATTTTCTATGGCATTTTTATGTGAAAAACAGTGTGGTTGGCATAATTACAAGATGGTCTGGAACTGTTAATTCCCCAAAATTCATTTGTGATTTCATTGGAATTCTGTGGATTATGAGGGTTACCAATTAATTTAAGCAATGTAATGAGTGTTTCATTTTGTTCAACCAGAATTAAAAAGATATCCACATTATATTACAGCGTTGTGTTTTTACAGGCGCTCAGTCCTTTATTCTTTTACACATAATGGCAGCAAGACTGGTTTTTAGATATAATGCCTTTATATTTTCATTAAGAATAACAGAACTAGAAATAAATTACTGCCATAAAAATTTTCTAGTGTAAAATATCATGACTTACATTATTAGGTTCATCTTTTGAATTATCCATGGATGTTACTTTTCTCATAAAATGATATAACCATTTTCTCATAGATTGTATGTATTTCACTTAAATTGTATGTATTTCACTTTTTTTACTATATTAACCATTACCTCTAAAATATTAATATTTTGCTTAGTGAATCTTTCCATATATTTATAACTGTCTCCAAAATTATATTGAAAAGCTGGTATATATATATTATTATATAATTAAATTATTGCTTGTAATTTTCTATTGACATATTTTGTGTCAATTTTCTTCACTAATGCGATATCTCTTTTTGTTATTCCAAACTAAGTCATAAACCATTAACTTAAACTAACAATAAAACTAAATTCATTTGTTCTTAATTCCACATTTCTGTTTGATTTGGAAGGTTTCATAAAACATTCAATACATTTGCAGTGCTGTCTATATAGTTCAAATTGTTATAATCTTCCAGTGTTAAAATATTTTATTGTGGTTACAGATTATATGTGCCTTGAAAATTGTTTATGAAGATGATTATGTTACATTTAGCAATCTGTCACTGATTTTATTTTTATAAAGAGACCAATAACATGCTTTCTGGGAGGTGTGGATGTTACATAATATAAATATTCCCAAATGCTACTTTCTAGATTGCCTTTTGAGTTTCATTTTTCTCCCTCCCCCTTTCTCTTTTCCAGCACTTCTTTCTAATTCTTACATATTGATATTATATTATCCAGTGGTATTCAATTGCCTGCCATAAATTGACTCCCATTGGAAATCATAATATAGGAGGCAATTTGCAATTCAGTTACACTTATTGCCTGATTCCTTTTACCTTAAACCTATTGACTAAGATTCTTTCCTTGACCAAACTGTAGTCAGGCTTCTGTCTGTGAGCCCTCTTTATGAGAAGGCCTCATCTCTGGGCTTATCTAGAATCCAGCTAAGTCAGTTTAGCAAGGATCCCCTACTCTTGATAACTGATAACCCTCAATATCTGATCAAATTCCTTATCTCCCGCATTTGACAGCTGATCATCCTGGTCTGCCTTCAGCAAGAATTAGTTAAGTCAGTTTAGCAAAAGAATCTCCTTACTCTTGGTGTTGCCTCATAATTTTCCATCCACCGAGTCCCTTGCCTTGTTTCTTGGCTATAAATTTTCACTGGTCCTTTTTTAATTCAGAGTTGAGTTTAAATTCTTTCTGCTCTAGCAATACCCTTATTGCAAAAGTCATGAATAAAGTCTTTCTTGCCATTTTAATGAATGTCAGAATATTTTTTTTAACACTGTTTAGCCTAATGTGTATAGGCTAGTGTTTATATCTATTTCTTTATTAGAAAAACTTTAACAAAATTTTCATCCTTGAGATCTTCAAATAATGAGAACCATGAAAAGTTTGACCATATAAAACATCAAACTATACTGAGCCATAAAACTTAATTAAAAGAATAATGAAAAAATACAATTTCAATCCAAATATCTGACAGAGGTCTTAATACCTTAATATAGAAAGGGCTCTTAAAAAAACAATATAATGAAAACCACAAAATATCTTGTAACCATGAATATAAATTACATAGAAAAAATTATATGCAAACAGTTTTTAAAGCCATAAATAGATGTTCAAACTCAGAGACTTTTAGTTGTCTCCCAATCGTCATTCTTCCATTTTTTTAGTAAAATAATAATATAAAATAAACCTGCTTTATAGTTGCCTTCCACTGCAGCTATGGCTAGAGGTCTCACAACGATTGTTAAGTACAATTGTTGCAGAGACATCCAGGGGGCCTCCTTAAGAACACCCCTCTCAGTATCCCCACTATGTTTCTCTTCATTCCTTGTGATAGTTGAGGCTCCAGCAGTTGTTGGGAAGATGACCTTGAGGCCAGAAATGTGAATGTGGATCACAGGCAACTTTGTGGTGCTGCCATTATGAGCCCTAGGTTAACTTCTTCTCAACTTCAGTTTTATTCTTAATGAGAGATAGATGCAATATTATGTAGCATCAGTTTTCCTTAATTTGGATTGTTTTTCCATTTATGCATAGAAACTTTATTCTATATGCCACAAATTCATTTATAAAGAAATAAAAAAATTAAAAATATAATTTTTAGTTATCAACTAAGCAAAGATGAAAATGGTTGTAACTATTCTGGTCAGGGTCTGGAAAGGCAAGTTCTAATACATTGGCTATGGTATGGTCAATGTAAGTTGGTGAAAATTGTTTGAAAACTATTTGGTGACATTTATCAAAATTTAAAACTTATACATCTCTTGTCCTAGTGGTAGATATCAAGGAATTTAGTCATCCCTTTTATGGAAACTTCTTGGATGTCTACCCACCACTTCTGCTTATACAGTAATCCCCTCTTATCCATGGGGTGTATGTTTCAGGACCGCTAGTGGATGCCTGAAATCACTGATAGTAAATAACCCTAAATATAGTATGTTTTTTCTATACATACTATGTATACATTCTGTGGATACATACATTTCCTATACATTCTATGATAAATTTTAATTTATAAATCAGTATAGTTAGTGATTAACAACAATAGCTAATAATGAAATAGAACAATATAACAGAATACCATAATAAAAGTTATGTAAATATGCATGCAGGCTCACGCGCTCTCTCTCTCTCTCTCTCTCTCTGAAAATATCTTATTGTCACCATACCTCTAGTAACTGAAAATTGAAACCAACCGTGGAAAGCAAAATCGTAGCTAAGCGGGGACTACTATGTTACCATTTTGCAGACTTTTAGTCAAATGGACATACATAGGGTAGGGGAGGTTGCTATAAAAATGTTGAGTTGCAATTGCAGCATAATTTATCATACATGAGAAATCGAGATAAGTATAATACTCAACGATAGGGTTCTGATAAAACAAAACAAAACAAAAAGGAATGGAACATCAACTTAGTAGTAGACAACCTTACATTTACAAAGCATGAAGAAATTCCTGGATACCAATGTGTGAAGACATGTGAAACAGGCTGGGTAAAAGTAGGTCTGTAAGTTCTTCCTTCCCAGGAATGCCTTAGGCAGTTTTGACCTCACCTGCCTTCTTCTTATAAATTAAATATGTTGACAGGATTTTCCAGTTGGAAGAAAATCTCAAGGACATACTGAGTTTTTAACAGGGAGTTCTTTTAGCAGAATATACATGCTATATCCTGAAAATAAGGCACTTTGTTAGACTACCTTGTACTGTGGACAGAACTTGATTGTCTGTCATTCTGGAAACAAAATGTTCCCCAGTGAGAAAAGGAAACTTCAAGGAAGCCGACTCTGATGGTTTGGGTCTTCCCAGATACACAAGCTGTATTGGTAACATTATTCCTTTCTTGTATTCTCTAATTATTAGTAAAGGTCACATTGGGTAAGATCTATAAATTATGTGATTCTGTTTGACAGTTCAGCCTTTAGTGATAGTTCAGTATCCAAGGCATGTTGGTACACATAAAGCAAATAGGAAAGAAACTGCCTTTATAAAAAAAAATGTATCTATTTTCTCTTGTACAAATAAAGAGAATACACTTCTGGATAAATATGGGAGAAATTCTTAACTGTAAGTAATAAGCCTCAAAACAATAGTGATTTATGCACTAAATTATTTATTCATATTTAATATTACTTTTACTAAAATTGAAGTAAATATAGATTTTTTTCTCTAACTCTAGGCAAATATGACTGTCCATAGTACTACTTTTTATATCAAGATCTATGAAAGCTTACTCATTGAATTAAATATTACAGGGTTGGTGAGGAAATTCAATTTCTAAGCACAAGCTTATTCAATGAAACTATTAATTATTATAATATAAACAACATTGTATCAAGACTGAGGATTATATTAGAATAAACCTATTAATTAAAGTAGAAATCCATAGGAAGATTTCCTTTAAAAAAGTAATCAGGATTCAATTGTAATAATCATGATAATGACAAAATAAGATTAAGTATAAATACGGCATGAAAGACTCCTGAATAAATCTAGTTTATGTTTATATTTTTAATGTATTTAATATATATTACATAAATATTCTGTTGTTTTGCTTCTGTGTTTTACAGGAAGTTGGCCAATGTTAGTAGCTCAGTTCTTTGTAATTCTCAGAGTCTTTTCCTAAACCTAAAGTCTCTTATTACTCTCTCTAGTTTCATTGTATTGAATTTTTTTTTTTTTTCTAGAGACAGAGTCTTGCTCTGTCATACAGGCTGGAGTGCAGTGGCATGATCATAGTTCACTGCAGCTTCCAACTCCTGGGCTCAAGTGATTCTCCCCACCAAGCCCTCCTAAATACTTTAGGACTACAGGCATGCACCCACCAAGCCTGGCTTTTTTTTTTTTTTTTCTTTTTGAGATAGAGTTGTGTTGAGATCCTAGTCACAAGCTATCCTCCCCTTCTTGCCTTCTTGGCCCCTCTAAATGCTGGAATTACAGGTGTGAACCCCCAAGCCCAGCCAATATTGAAACATATGGCCTCTGGTCTCCACTAACTTTTCATAAAAGCTTATTTAAATACATTTGAGGCTTATGTATTGTAAAATTCACAGTGTTATTTTATATGAAGTTGTATTATTTGGAAGAGATTCGAGGAAAGGGTCTTTTCAGATTATATCCTTCTATATTGCTTTTAATATATTTAAGAGATTCTTCTACTACCTTAATAAAAGAAGTTAGAAATACAGCTCAAGACATTAAATAACCATATAAATGAAGTCAAACAAAACCTTATTCAAATGAATGCTATATCTTTTTTTTTTCTTTTTTTATTTCTGTCTTTTAAGCACTACTGTGGGGAAAGATTATAAGGTACTAGATCTCTGAAAATCACTTTGAGGTGAATAAATTAGTTTACCCAAGTAAAGCTTATTCTGTGTATAACCACTAAAAATAGCATCCAAAGTAGAATTCTCAGCAAAATCTTCAATAAAAGTAATACTTTAGATAAAAAATCTTCATATTCTAATACTCCTTGCAAATTTATATCTTTTCAGTGTGATATTGGGGGTAGAAAACATAATGTATAAATTGTCATTTTTAAACTTTCTGTAAGAACAATGCTGGTGACAGGCTAAAAAAAAAGTTGACAATATGAATCTTAATATAGTAAATTTACAAATCTGATGATGAGGGTACAAGACAATGGAAGATTAAGGAACCTATTAATAGAGAAATAAAAACTCAACATTCTTGATCATCATTTTTTTCAAAATCATCTAACTTATAGCAGGTGATTCCTTTCTGAAAATAAAAATTAGTTACATCATGAAATATAAAAAATATTTTTTGACACATTATCTGTTTATAAACAACAATGGCTCATCTAGAACTGGAAGAATGAATTTCTTTCTGGTCTGTAACAAAAAGTAATGTCTTAACAAAAATATATCCTATAAAGTCTTCTCAGATTTGAACTGAGTTTTTAAGCATGGGATGATTTAAAATAATCAGTGCTAGTTTAAGTATAACTTTACAGCATATACTATGTCATTTAATAACAACCACTTCATAGCTTCATAAGCCAACATTGAATGCATGTCCAGTCATAAACAAAATAACCAGAATTTATCACACACTTAATACATGAAATCCTGTAAGTACTTTTGTATATTCTGAAATTTATTTGTCATATCAGCTCTATGATATGTTTAATATTCTTCTTCATTTTTCAAGTAAATAAATTGGAGCCCAGACAGTTTAAGTGTCTTTTCCAAAAATGACAGTCTTGTTGGATTTCAACACAAATAGGCTTAGCCTTTTTCGTAAGTATACTGTATTGTCTTTAAGCAACTCCACTCAACACTAAAAAAATGAATATTTTAAAGGCATCATTTTTACTTTCAATGTACTTAGAATTGAAGATTGGAAATATGCCCACTAAAATAAATAAGAAACCACAGTATTATAATCATATGAGAAACATATATTAATATACATTAACATATATGAATATTTAGATTATTTTTCATTATTCCCCCATAATTTTTTTTTATTTAGGGCACGCTTGAAGTTCTGACTTGGGGGGGACGGGGGTGGGGGCGGGGATGGGTGTATACCTACAGGAGGAGTGCGATGTGCACTGTCTGGGGAATGGACACGCTTGAGGCTCGGACTCGAGGGATTGGGAGGGACATGGGCAATATATCTATGCAGAACTTTTGTACCCCCATAATAAGCTGAAATAAAAAAAAAAAA
>JAQIFY010001585.1:0-14050 GCA_028533085.1 Varecia variegata | reverse complement strand
AAAAATGATTAAAATGGTAAATTTCATGTTACATATACTTTACCAAACACACAGAACTCTTTTCATTTAAATCTTTTAAATGTTATCTGTTTTTCTGTTAAGACTCTTAATGATACATTGATTTACCATATATTCCTAATTCCAAAGATTAAAAAGATGACCACTGTCAATCTGTGCAGCAGTTTAGAGTTTACCAACTGCCTCCACATACACTATTCCATTTGATATTCAAGCAAAAAATCAGACCGGAGAGGAGACAGTATATAAAAGTGCCATAAAAATCTAAGTTCACTAACTACATTTTCACAAGCATTACATAAGTTTACTCAATATCATGTATACAAATACATTATCTACAAAACGATTTTTAAAAAACTAAGAAAACACCTACCAAACTTTTATCCACATTGGAACTAGTTCTGTTATCATTAGGATTTCCTGAAGGTAAGTATCTAGAGAAAAGAAAAGTTTAAAAAGAAAACAATCAAAAAACTCTTTAATTAATTATCAATAATATCCAATAACAAATATTACATGCCTATTATATGTTCAGTATTATAGTAGCTCTATTTGTTAAAAATTAAATACACGTTCATAATTATTTTAGAAATACAATTCAGAAATGATACACATATTAAATGAAACCCTCAGTTAGGTCTGAAGTAGCTGCCTGTAATCACACTACTTAGTATTCCTACAGCAAAACATATGAATATTCATATCAAATAGGATAAATAAAAGCCACAAATAGTTTCAACATTAGCTATAATAACCTCAAATTTAATAATTACTCCAGCAAATTAATTATCTAATACCACTTCAATGGAGTATAGTTTGATTAGAAGTACATATTTTTGAGGTAATTAAAAAATAATATTAAGTAGATTTACACATCCAATAAGTGCTGCCATATCGTTCACTGTATTATATCGGTCTAGCAATTTCCTTAGATTTCTACTATGTAATACTTACCAACCTATATTGCATAATTTATCCATTTCCTTACTAGGATATGAGCATCTCTAGAGAAGGTACTATATATCTTATTCATCCTTCTCCATGCACCTTGGTGCTTAGTATATACCTGACAAAGAGTAAGTTATCAAATATATCTCTTGAATGAATGAATGCTCAGCACACTAAAATAGTTAAATGTTTAACTTATATCTCAAGTACATTTGAAAAGACTAAAGCTAACATTAGCTCATAATGGTAACAATAGCTAACACTGAGTGCTTACTCCATGCAAAGCATTGTTCTAAGTGCTTTACTGTGTTTTGATTTACTTAATTTCACAATAACCCTATGAGGCAAGTAAATTTATTTGTTCAATGTCACAGTATAGGTAATAGCACATTTTATAACACATGGTAAATTCACTAAATGGGTTTTGGGAGGAATCATTTAATTCTGCAAGAGTTAAAAATTACGGGACTTTGATAGCATCAATATAATGATGATATAGTGCTAGCAAAGTTTATATGTTGTTCCAAAATGTATTATAAACTGTAACTCATTAGATAACAATATTAACTGAAGTATCAATTTAATAGCATCTTTTGAGCTATTAATTGTTATAACTTGAGGATATATAGTATATAATTTAGCAAAGAATTTTTGAAAAACAATAACCTGAACATGGGTGAATCTGAAAAAAATGAAATATGAAATACTAGAAATATCACGCATCACTGAAAAATGGCATTACTATAAGATATATCTTTATATGCCATTAAACCTACTTTTAAATTATTTTTAGATATCTCTAAGAAAATAATATGAATACAACAAAATCGGCACCTACTTCTAAAATCACCATTTAGCATACTTACCTACGATTGCTATAATATGTAAATCCTACAAAGGGTAGCTGATTGCCAACAAAAGCTTTAGGAATAGGGAATGTTTCTTCATCTCCTTTATCTTCTTCCAAGTCATCAAAATTACTAGTATCAATGTCACTACTTAAATCAGGTACAACTGGTGCTACAGCTAAGAACAGAAACAAAACTAGATTCATTTCAAATTCAATATACAAATAAAATGAAGCAAAAATTCCATACCAACTACTGATGGCTTCTCTCTTATAAATAGCTTGCAAACCACAAATTCCACAGGGGTTGAATCCTATTACACTAAGCTTTACTAGGATTAAAACTTGATTGATATTGATTGTTATGTAACTCCAGAAAACAATTATCTTTAAAATCACCTACAATTATCTATACCTCAAATTTAACTTGTATATTACAGATCAAGTATTATTAAGGTTTGTTTTAGAATGCACAAAGGTATAAAACACATAAAAGCATTTGGGACTACAGAAATGACTTTTCAGAAACTACACAATAACAAACTGTACTTTAAAAAAGTTGGTTAGTTTCAAATATATTAACAGTATAAAGGCAGTCCCCAGGTTACCAAGCAGACATGTTCCTGAGAACATCTTTAGGTCAGATTTATATGTAACTAATTTATATGTAACCTGATGAACAGTGTATATATGGCAATGACACTAATAACAATACTATCTATAACGGCTCATATAGTAAGAATAATACGGTATAATACTATAGTAATAATAATAATTATAATATCCCTGTACTGTAATAGTAAGTTATAAAAACTATTGTATTCTTCCTTTAGTTTGAACAAACAGAACATAAAAACAAACTCATACCAAAATTTTAGATAGGAGATAGGAAAAACTTCAAAAAAGAATATTAAAGGTTAACACTCACCTAATGTTACATCAATGCTAGGCTGGAAAGAATGTTATACTTATTTTGATCTTCTAACCAATAATAACCTTTCCATTTCAATAATTAATCCATTATGCTGCTTAGTTAATAACTGATGCTTTCATTGGAGCACTGCCTTTCACATGTTCCATTATTTCACTTTATCTATTACAATTGCTCTGATACTCCAGCTACTGAAGGCTAATGCTTTCTCAATGAATGATGGCATCTGGCCTTTCTCTGAATGCTTAATTATTTCTACTTTTGTTTCCATTGTAATCACTCACCTAGATTTACAGTGGACTTTCACTCTGGAGTCATGGTCATAACGGTAAAGGGTAAACACCGACTCACAAAATCAAATTAAAAAGTTAAGACGAAAGTGATGCTGCATGTAAGTGACCAAATAAACAATGAGACTAGCTGCTAGCATAAAGATGCTGTGCCAACGAACCACTTTTGCCATGCAAGTTTGCTTACATGCGTGGAAGAAACTAGTTTCCAAATTATTAATTTAATTATTTATCATCTTTATGGGGAGCCCTGGGAGCCTGTTTTGTAAGTACAGAATGTCGTAAGTTGGGTCATCCGTAACCTGGGGACTGCCTATGGTTTTTTTGTTTGTTAATCTGCTCTATAGCAAACCAGAAATCAAGGTTACTTCTTAGTTTTCTGGATATAGTAATTTGGTACTGAAATACTTTACTCACACTGATCAATACTCCTCCCTGCCCCACTTCAACATTCAACATCTCCATAAGATTAAGCCACAAGGAGCAAAGGATTTTGAATTATATTTTCAGACTAGCTACCTCCAAAATCAAGTGATTAGGGATCAATTCAGTGAGGCATTTATGATATAGCTGTTAGGAAAAAAGGGCAGGGATAAAAAACATGGACATAGCATCTTCAAGAATTATAATCTTGATGCAGAAAAAGTCTTATAAATAATAATATGTGAGAATGCTTAAATATTCATAATACAGGAGAAAATATAATATGATACTAATACTACTAATATCTTCTTTTCAGAGCTTGAATGTGTTACAAAGAGTACATCTAAAATAAATTTTAAGAGAAATGTTTTTATGGAATCTCAAGAGATCCCAAATACTCAAACGATTTTGAAAAAAACATTTGTTGGAAGACTCAACATTTTTTGATTTCAAAACTTACTACGAAGCTACAGTAATCATAATAGTGTGGTACCGGCATAAGGACAAACATATACATATCAACAAGAGAGCCCAGAAATAAACTCTCACATATATGGTCAAATGATTTTCAACACAAGGAGCCAACACCATTCAATGGGGGAAAGGACAGTCTTTTCAACACATGGTGCTCAGAAAACCGGATATCCACATACAAAAGAATGAAATTGGACCCCTACTATACACCACATACAAAAATTAACTCACAATGGGTCAAAGACCTAAATAAATATAATAGCTAAATCTATAAAATTCTTAGAAAAAAACATAGGGGAAAAGGCCAAGAAACATGAAAAAATGCTCAACATCTCTAATCATCAGGGAAATGAAGATCAAAACCACAATGAGATATCACTTAACTCCAGTGAGAATGGCTTTCATTAAAAAGTCCCAAAACAAATGTTGGCATGGATGCAGAGAGATAGGTAACACCCATACACTGCTGGTGGGACTGCAAACTAGTACAACTTCTATGGAAAGTAATATGGAGATACCTCAAAGAACTAAAAGTAGAATTATCATTTGATCCAGCAATCCCACCACTGGGTATTTACCCAAAGGAAAAAAACACCTTCTATAATAAAGACATCTGCACTTGAATGTTCACAGCCACACAATTCACAACTGCAAAGATGTGGAAACAACCCAAGTGTCCATCAATTCATGAGTGGATTAATAAAATGTGGTATATGTATACCATGGAGTACTACTCAGCCATAAAAAATGATGGAACTAATACCTCTTATATTATCCTGGATGGAGCTGGAGCCCAGTCTTCTAAGTGAAGTATCACAAGAATGGAAAAACAAGCACAACATGTACTCACCATTAAATTGGTACTAATTGATCAACACTTGTGTGCATATGTAGAAGTAACATTCATAGGGTATTGGGCAGGTGGGAGGGCAGAATGGGTAAATTCACATCTAATGGGTGTGGTACGTGATGTCTGGGGGTTGGGACGCTTATAGCTCTGAGTCGGGTAGTACAAAGGCAATATTTGTAACCAAAGTATTTGTACCCCTGTAATATTCTTTAAAAAAAAAAAAAAAGAAAGAAAACATAGGGGAAAAGCTTCATGACAATAGATTTGGCAATGATTTCTTGACTGTGACACCAAAAACACAGGCAACAAAAGAAAAACTAAACTGTACTTCATCAAAATTAAAAACTTTTGTGCATCAAAATACTATCAACAGAGTGAAAAGATAAGCCAAAGAATGAAAGAAAATATTTGCAAACCATGTATCTGATAGGAGATTAATACCAGAATATATAAGGAAAGCCTACAACTCAACAACAAAAAACCCAAACAATCCAATTCAAAAATGGTCAAAGGACTTGAATAGAAATTTCTCAAAAGACATACATATGGCCAATAAGCACACAAAAAGATGTTTAGCATCCCTAGTCATTAGGGAAATGCATATCAACTTTACATCCATTAGGATGGCTACTATAAAAAAAAAAAGAAAAAACACAGAAAAGAACAGGTCTTGGGAGAAGATTTGGAGAAACTGGATTCATGGGCATTGCTGGTGCCTCCTCCAAAAAATTAAACATAGAATAATCACATGATTCAACAATTCCACTTCTAGGTATATACTCAAATGGAAAATAAGGATATTTATGGAACTATCCCTATATAATATTCATATGGACATAAATATCCATAATATAATTTGGAAAGCAGATATTTGCACACTAATGTTCATAGAAGCATTATTCACAATAGCTAAAAGAAAGAGCTAAGTGTCTAGCAATGGATAAATGGATAAATAAAAATATGTATATATACACAATGGAATAATATTCAGACTTAGAAAGGAATGAAATTATGATACATGCTACAACACGAATGAACCTTGAATACATTACGCTAGGTGATATAAACCAGTTGCAAAAAAGACAAATACTATAGTACTCTACTTAAATGAGATACCCTGAGTAGTCAAATTCATAGAGATGAAAAGCAAAATAGTGGTTGCTGAGGGCTGGAGAGAGAGGGGAATGAAGAGTTATTATTTCATGTTATCACTTAAAAAAAGAGTTTAAGTTACGACGAAAAAGTTAGGGACATAATAGTGGTAATGGTTGTGAAACAATGTGAATGTCCTTAATGCCATGTAATTGTAAGTTTAAAATGGAAATTTTACGTTATGCATACTTTATTTACCACGACAAAGAGATCATTTTTTTAAGTTTATTTAAAAAAAAACAATCCATTATAATGATGAAAAAGTCTAAACTCCTAAATTAAAGCATCCTGAAACTTGCTAGGCCTAAATTATTTTTTTATTTTATTTATTTATTTATTTTTTGAGACAGGGTCTTGCTCTGTTGCCCAGGCTAGAGTGCAGAGGCATCATCATAGCTCACTGCAACCTCAAACTCCTGGGCTCCAGTAATTCTCTTGCCTCAGCCTCCTGAGTAGCTGGGACTACAGGCATGCACTACCATGCCAGGCTGAGCCCTAAATTCTTTATTCATGAAGCCCACATTGGTAATCTCTCCCATATGAATGTAAAATTCAAAAAGAGAGGGTAGTAGTCTATTAATCCACAGAACCCACAATAATATATATGTGTATTCAGAATAATATATATGTGTATTCAGACAAATGAGTTTTGGGGTTTTTTTGTTTGTTTGTTTGTTTTTTTCAGACAGAGTCTCACTCTGTCACCCAGGCTAGAGTGCCATGGCATCAGCCTAGCTCACAGCAACCTCAAACTCCTGGGCTTAAGCAATCCTTCTGCCTCAGCCTCCCGAGTAGCTGGGACTACAAGGCATACGCCACCATGCCCGGCTCATTTTTTTACATATATATATTTTTAGTTGTCCAGATCATTTCTTTCTATTTTTAGTAGAGACGGGGTTTCGCTCTTGCTCACGCTGGTCTCGAACTCCTGACCTCGAGTGAGCCTCCCGCCTCGGCCTCCCAGAGTGCTAGGATTACAGGCGTGAGCCACTGTGCCCGGCCTGAGTTTTGTTTTTAATTAAACTGAAAACTGTATGAGCTGACAGAAGTGTTATCACTGTTAGCATCTTGCCCACAAGCAATAGGTGGATTAAGTAATGCCAATATCTTACTTCCAATGAGATAATAAATGGCAAAGTGTTTTGCAAGTCACTACATTCTATTTAACACAATATTACTAATAATGTAGTAAATATGCAATAAATATGTAATAAATGTCATAATTTTCTTTTCCCACCAAATTTAACTGCTAACAAGTGTCAATTCCTTACATTTCTGATCTGTATAATATTGAACAGGTGAAAATCTTTAAATAGTACACAGCATTCCAAAGATCAAAGGCTTTCGAATCAAAACAGACTTAGACATGAATCCTGACGTTGCCAATTTGCTCACAGTTATGACCTGTAATAAGTTATTTGGGTCTTTTCATTTCTTTTGTCTGCTATCTTTAATCTTACTCATGTCACTCCTTCAATTTTATCTCAAATGAGTAATGTGAGAAGTACTTTTATTACCTTAATATTTTCTGCCTCTAAATAAGGATGAACAAGATCAGGAAGCCATAGAAATTCTGCCAAAAATCAAGCTATTTTGTATCCTGCTTCCATATCACATAAGGTGAACATTAATGGCCACTGTAACTTGGAAACATTTAAGTCGTGAAACTACCAAAAAACTATTGTTTGCATAAGAAAGCAATTTTGCCAAAGAAAATGGAATGTCAAAAAAATTAAAAGGAATTATAACTGTTATATAATTTTTAAAAATTTAGCAGGTCTGAGAGGTCAGTTCTGAATAAAAGAATTCTTGGTATTTTAGGGGTGGGAAGTGAAGAAGGGGTAGGAAGAGGGAAAGAAAAGAACAATAAGTTCTAAGACTTCAATTCTTTTTCTTTTTTTTCAATAACTACAAAGCAGAACTATTAGAATTAGGAAAACCCATCAAAATGTTTCTAAGTATGCTAAATCTAAATATACCATAATAAAACCACAGATAACAATGAAAATCTTAAGAAGATACAGAAATGATAATACTAATCAAATTACATAAGGATGCTCATAGAAAATATTTAAAATATAAATAAAATTTGTTTGATTTAAATCAATGAAGTAATTCATTTGTTTTTTTCCACAAATAAGAGTAGTTACATCAAGGAGGTATGACAATATAATAAAATGCCATTGATATGGACTCCCCAATTCCTTGAGACTATGAGCTCTATAAGGAAGAAAACTTTTGTTTGATCACTGCTGTTTTCCCAGAACAGAAAAATGTTCAGCACATAATAGGTGTTCAATAAATATTTGTTACCTCCCCTCCTAATTAATCAGTTTTTCAATGTATAAAAGGAAAAATATCCTCTCTACTTTTCAAGGTGATTTACTGTGTGGTTATTTTACGTAATTTATGCATTATCTAGCTTTGTTTGAAAAAGCAATTTAAAGCAATACAAAATATACTTTGTATTTTCTTCAATCCCCTTTAAAATTTTTTACATGTTTATAATCATATTTGTATGTTTTCAGCCTTCTTAAACTTTACTAAGAATGTACCTTGAATAAAAGCACAAAGCTTTTCCATGTAACCTTTTTTTTTTTTTGACACAGAGTCTCGCTCTGTTGCCCAGGCTAAGGTGCCATGATGTCAGCCTAGCTCACAGCAATCTCAAACTTCTGGGCTCAAGCAATCCTTCTGCCTCAGCCTCCTGAGTAGGTGAGACTACAGGCGCCCTCCACCACGCCCGGCTAATTAACCATATAACCATTTGTCTCACTCCCTGTTCATCTCTTTGTCTTGCAATAATTTCTCTTGCAGCATGAAGACAATAATCATGTAACATTTACTTCTGAAGAGGAGGAAGTTCCTTATTTCCTAGTATATAACTATTAATAAATTCTCCCAAGATCAAGCTGCTCCTGTCGCTTCTTCAGACAGTTGGTCATTCAATGACATTCTTTGTTGTGGTATAATTTCTTAATTTCCAGAAGAATTTATTCCCCCCTTTCCCTTCTTAAACAATTTGTAGCTTAGCACAATGTATGTACTGTACTTGAAGGCAAGTACCAATTCTAGCAAATCTACATAATCTATTTCACCAGAATTAATAAGACTTTTTCTTTCACAAAAGAAATGCCCCTCACTATCAACTAGATAGGCAGTTCTTAAGATAAATAACTAATTTATAACAGTTTCTAAAACTCCATAGCTGAATTCATTTCCATTATTACTGTTCATTGCTATTGCTATGGCAGCAAGTTAGGGGCTGGTATATATTATTCTTTTTCTGTCAATTTAACAGGGAAAAAAATTCCCGAGACTTTAAGGAGGAAAAGATGAATTTCTTATCTACCAAGTCCACAAAGATGATGGGGATCTTTGGTGCTATTATAATTTTGATTCAGCTATGTTGTACAAGGTTTTCTATGAATCACCTTGTAATTTTAACTTTTTTAAAAAAATAATGTTCTAAACTGACTGAAAATTAATTTCTTACATACTATTTTTAATCTGAATTGTATGTTCTAAAAGCCTGATGGAATTGTATACTACAATTTTCTATATCCTCACAAATAGAATTAAATTGAATTTTGGCATTTACTAACAATAGAAGCTCTTCATATTTTAGGTTTTAATAAAAACAACAGAATAACCTGTCTTTTCACAACAAAAATTTTAATTTCATTACCCATTATTTATTGACTCATCAAAATGAGATAACTAAAGTCTCAAAAAAAAGCAATTCAACAAAGATCAAAAATCAAATTATGACTGTTAAGCTTAAATCCATTACATTTATATTTCATCTTGATATGTATATTTATATATATATATATTATTATTTTTTTTTTTAGACAGGGTCTTGCTCTGACTTCCAAGCTAGATAGAGTGCAGTGGCGTCATCACAGCTCACTGCAATCTCAAACTCTTAGTCTCAAGTGATCCTCCCTCTTCAGCCTCCTGAGCAGCGGGGATTATAGGCTTGCGCCACCACGCCTGGCTGATTTTTCTATTTTTTTAGTAGAGACAAGGTCTCGCTCTTGCTCAGGCTGGTCTTGAACTCCTGGCCTCAAGCAATTCTCCTGCCTCGTCCTCTCAGAGCACTAAAATTTCGGATGTGAGCCACCATGCCCAGCCCATCTTGGTATCTTGATTGGGATATAAGAGTAGCAGCAGTACATTTTCCCAATATTATCAGTCTCTCTTTAACTAAGTTAGGACAATTCCCATTCAGTATCTGTGTGCTTCTGATTTTCATCAGATATACACAAATATTTAGCAAGGTAATTTCAACAGACTATTTACCACAACTACTTTCAAATATTCACTATAATGTGCAAGAAAAAATAACTTACTATCTCGAAGTGTTTCCCAAGCCCATTGGTCATTTTTGAAGAAGAGATGTCGTTTGATTTCTTCTACTCCATTTCGCCCTAATCTTATTTCTCTGAATAGAAAGAGGAGGAGAAAAGTAATTAATCAGTTAAGATTTTATTATAACCTGTCCAGGTTTATTTGCAAGCAGAATGCTAAATCTGTACAGGATGACAAATACAGTTCTAAGTCACCTTGAAATTATATTCGTTGTCAGCATTATTTCAGCTCAAATGGAAAATAAGTTGAAGAGAACATTAAAGAATTTTTTTAAAGAATACTAAAGAAAAAATATATAAAACTATAGATCTGTTGATACTCCATGACTTTTCTATTAACAATGAAAATCCATATGAATCATCACCTTGCTTTAAAAGCATAATGAATAAAGCACAGAGCATTTTCTTGACTGTTTTTTTTTTCCCACAGTGGTAAAGTTATGCTTCTTTTTTTTCCCCAACTAATAATTTTACTTTGGTAGCAACACCAGATGCTACCAGAAACTCCAAAAACACATTTTCCATTTTAAATTTCCATTTTATAATTTATTAAATATTTCTGACCAATCAAAAACCAATGACAACTAATTCTTGACATTGCTACAAAATTCAGAGCTTTCACTGGACAAGTTACTGATCATGGGCCTCTTTTTGGTGAACACAGAGATAAAGTTTTTAAAAATGTGACTTTAGCTGAATTGGAAAGAGGAACTTTCCTTTTGTTCACTAGCCACGTTTATAAATGAGAATACTCTGAATTCTAAATTATTTTTGAAAGTTAAAAGATAAATTGGTTTAGACAGGTGATACTTTCTCTAAGAAGCTTTTATGAACTTTCCCAGACTGGATTAGAAAACCTCTCCATGGTTGTCTGACACACAGTACTTATCTCATGGTAATTATTAGGTCATTAAATATGAAACATCCGATTTCAAACCAAAAGTTTAGTTCATTATATCTCAAATAAGCAGCAGTACAATTAATCAAAGTATGTGCCTAAACTATCGACACAGTTTAGCCATCTTCAGAGTAGCTTGCTTATGCCAGCAGCAAAGAAGCCTGGAGAGCAAGTGGCGATGAAATCACAAAAGGCGTTTTCCACAGCTTTTTGAGAACTGAGTATTTTTCCTTGCAAGAAGTAGTCCAAAGCCTGGAAGATGTGGCACAAGGTCTGGTGAATACAGTGGATGACAGAGAGTTTTCAAGTCCAGCTTCTGTAAGTTTGAGCAGCGTTGTCTTTTGTGACATGTGTTCTTGCAAGAAGATTGGCCTATCTCGATTGACCAATCTCGGCTGCTTCATTGCAAGCATCCTCATCATTTTGTCCAGTGGGTTACAGCAGACTGCGGGGAGTTAGCTATGTTTTCCGCAAGAGGTTTGGGTCCCTCAGGCAGGGGTCATCGCAAAGGATGAAAAAATAGTAGGAAACAGAAATAAAAATAATACACAGAGCCAAAGATATAGTTTCTAAAGTAAAGATTTATGAAGATAGACAAAGGAGGGTGCCTGGATGGTTACATCTCTTCTTGCAGAAATGTAACAAAGACTGAAGTTTTATATAGGTACTTACAGGGCAGATACAGGTTCTCGGTTGCCAAGGGCAACGGGATTTACATAATGATAGGTAGTTTGGTTTAGGGTCAAAGGTCTTCTAAAAGGCTACTACAGATCCTTTAACTAACTCTATCTAGGTGAACAATGAGTTATAAAATCTTCTTAGGGCAAACTTCTAGGTTTTATAATAAGGCTATTACCTTAGCAAAAACAGAGACATCGTGGCTCTGGTTATTGTGTATTAGAACATAGATTTTAGAAGTCAACATGAGCTGTGCCTTATGTTATTTACTTTAACCACATGGTTCCGTCTGGGCTCAGCTGGGGCAGCATATCTTATGATCAGCTCTCATCTCTGGTGGCCTGTCTTTGTTGATCAGCTCCAGCATCCCGTGGCTCTAGGCAATACCTGCTTTGTCTTTTAAAACAGGTGAGAGCCATAGACCCAGATTGTACGGTCGCCTTGGAATGTAGCTGCTACTGACCATTGAGATGCCCTCCTGAGGTGAGGCAGCTTTTGATATGTGAACTAACACGTTTACATTTGCCTTTAAGGCAAAGCCTTGCTTGACTTCTAAAATTATATCTGTCTCTAAAAATATATGAGACATTTCTATAAATCAATAATTCTTAAGCTCAACAGCAGACATCCGCTGTAATCGACTGACCAGATTTCATGAAGCTGTAGTGGATAATATGAGCGCTGGACCACCAAACAGATACCATCAGCTTTTTTTAATGAATCTTTGGTTTTGGACTGTTTCAGCACTTCATTCATCTTTATCCAACCATTGTGCCGAACACTTGCGATTGTCAAAAAGAATCCATTTTTCACCACACATAACAATATGTTATGTTATGTTATAACATAACATAACTGGTTCACCTTTATGTTGTGACAGCAAAGAAAGGCAAGTTTTGAACAATTTCTCTTTTGATGCTTAATTCATGTAGAACCTATCTATCCAGCTTCTTTACCTTGCCCATTTGTTTCCAATGCTCCAAAATTGTTGGAATAGTAACGTCAAACCTTGCTGCTAATTCACGCATAGGTTGAGATGAATTTGCTTCCACTATAGCTTTCAGCTCATGATTATCCACCTTGGTTTCAGGTCACCCACATGGCTCATTTTCAAATGAAAATCACTGGAATAGAACTTCTCAAATCATCGATGTACTGTGTATTCATTAGCCACATCCTTCCCAAACACTTCATTGATGTTTCAAGTTGTCTGCACTGCATTGGTTCCGTAACAAAACTCATATTCAAAAATAACATGAATTTTTGACCATGGTTTCACAAAACTTGCTCAAAAAAAAAAATGTGAAAGATAATCACAAGCCAAAATGTGTGTTTGAAAGAATGAGGATGTACTTCCACAATAAAAAAAAAAAAACCTGAGATGTGTCAAAGTGAAATGTCAGAGATATCAACTGTCAAACTTAGTACTTAAGGAAACTGGACATTCCATACTTAATAACCTAAATGGTTTTCTGTACTATAAATATCTGATTTGCTTCTCCAATTGCCCCAAATAGCTATGAGGTCCTTCAGAAAAGGGGCTGTGTATCTTGCTGACTTCTATATTCCTGGCACTAATACACAGCATAGTACAGCTCTTTATATTAAAATGTAAGTTTGAAAAATTATACTTCCTTTCAAGCTCTAAAGGATATAATGAAGGAAGATAAAGTTAATTTTAATTAAAGTGAATCTCAAATGGAAACATATTTAAAAGTACTAGGGCTCCCTACTAAACAATATATAATCATAAACATTAAATATACTCTTACAAATTCACTGGTTCAGTTTTTAAATTTCAAAAGTAAACCACAAGGGCATACATAACATCCCATTTTTTATTTCAAAAACATATACATGTACATACATTTATAAAAATGCTTGCTGAATCTGGAAGATATAACACCAATGACTACGTCTAGAAGAAAGGAAGTGGGAAATATATACTTTCTTATAGCTTTATACTATTTTTTTATACTAATTTTTTTTATCTGCTTATTCTCTCATTCTCTGAGATATACTTAAAATTACTTCTATTTTTTTTTGTTTTGTTTTTATTTCAGCTTATTATGGGGGTACAAAAGTTCTGGTTAGATATATTGCCCATGTCCCTCCCATTCACCCAAGTCTGAGCTTCAAGTGTGTCCATTCCCCAGACAGTGCACATC
>JAQIFY010001584.1:0-14050 GCA_028533085.1 Varecia variegata | reverse complement strand
ATACAGATAAAGTATCAAATTAATTACTATCATGTAAAATTTTATAGTTAGTGATTATTTAAGTTGAAATGAGATATAGGTACTTCACACCTGAGGCAAGATCTCATATTCAGCCCCGTTTCAAATTCTGTTTTTCACAGAGATGTGTCTTTCACTATGTTAATAGGTAAATTAGAAAATAATTTAGTAATTGCTAATAAGATTATAAAATTCTTTTTTTTTGTATACAAGTTGAAAATTATCTGAGTGGAAGTGGATTTTATAAATCATTATAAGAAAAATTTTGAGTACTTTGTTATATCTGTCTTTTAAATCAATTCTTAATGATTTTCAAAGTAAATATCTGTGATGATTAACTTCGCATCTCATACAAACAATTATGTTGTGAATTTTTTTCTTCCAGTTCATCCCATTGATGTAACTCAAAAACAGTTACCTGAACTCCTGTTTACATTAGACTTCAGAAAGGTTCTGACTTGTATTCTAACTATACCTACAAATATAAGAACTTTTGACAATTGTGCCTCTACAGTTTGGATCCAGCTTAAATGAAGGATTTAAAGTGTTATATGAAAAGCATTTTTTAAAAATGTTGAATACATTTCAGATAATCCCTCTTCAATACTCAATACATACTTCAATACAATGTTAACCATTTGACTGCATCTCCAATGGTTAATAATTGTCAATTAGACAACATGGAGAAGTCTGCCTCGGGAAAGTCACTTGTCTACCAAATAGCCTTGCCCTTTCTCATTTCTGGGCCTTTGCACATACTACTCCAACTATCTGGAACACTTCTTCCTTCCCCTTTTCCAAAAAAATATATTCATCCTTTTACTTAGCTTCCTCCAAAGATCTTCCTGACCATCTCCAGGCGGGTTCAGGTCTCTAACCCAGGCTTCACCTATCAACCATCAACCACACTTCACACCACCCTCAGAACACTCTTCTACACATACTAAGAGACAAGCCCCTGACCACAGGAGCATACAATCTAGCTGGGGGAGAAAATGGAAAACAAATTAAAAAGTAATTATTTATTATATACAAAAGATAAAATATATTCTATTCTACACCTTTCTTTTTTGGTTTCACATCTCTTGCAATCATTCCCTATCAGTATCCCTTAGGACTCTTTCTCATTCACTTTTAATGTAATAATTGTACATATTTACCATAATTTATAAAACCAACCTCCTAGTGAAGAAAATTAGGTTCCTTTCTTTTTTTAAAAAAAATGTATTTATTGATATATAGTAGTATATATGAGGGTGCATGTGATATTTTTGATACATCTATACAATGTGTAATGATCAAATCAAGGTAATTGGGATATCCATCACCTTAAACATATATCTTTTATTTGTATTGGGAACATTACAATTCTTCTCTTCTAGCTATTTTGAAATATACTATAAATTATTAATTGTAATTTCCCTACTGTATTATCAAATACTAGAACTCATATCTTCTAACTGTAATTTTGTGCCACTTAACCAACATTTATTCATGCTCCCTCCCCCTTCCCTTCCCAGACTCTCGTAGCCACTGTTCTATTCTCTACCTTCATGGGATCCACTTTTTTGGCTCCCACGTATGAGCAGCAAGAACATGCAATATTTGTTTTTCTGTGCCTGGTTCATTCTACTTAACATAATGACCTCCAGCTCCATCCATTTTGCTGAAAATCATAGGATGTCATTCTTTTATATGGCTTGATAATATTCCATTGTGTATATGTACAACATTTTCTTTATATATTTGTCCACTGGTGGACACTTAGTTTAATTTGATATCTTGGCTATTGTGTGTAGTGCTACAATAAACATGGGAGTGCAGGTATCTTTTTGATATGCTGATTTCCTTTCTTTTTTATATGTACCCAGCAGTGGGATTACTAAATCATATGGTAGTTATATTAGTTTTTTGAGAAACCCCCATACTGTTCTCCATAGTGGCTTAACTACTTTATATTCCCACCAATAGCATACGAGCATTCACCTGGCTCCATTCTCACCAGTATTTGTTATTTTTTGTCTTTTTTACAGTAGCCATTCTAACTGGGATGAGGTGATAGCTCATTGTGGTTTTTATTTGCATTTCTCTGATGACTTGTGATGGTGAGCATTTTTTCTTCTATCTGTTGGCCATTTGTATGTCTTCTTTTGAGAAATGTCTATTCTGATCTTTTGCCCATTTTTAATAGAATTATTTGATTTTTTTCCTATTGAGTTATTTGCGGTCTGTAAATTCTAGTTATTAATCCATTGTCAGATGGGTAATTTACAAATATTTTCTCCATTCTGGGAGTTGTCTCATTACTTTGTTAATTGTTTCCTTTGCTGTTAAGAAGATTTTCAGCTTGATGTGATCCCATTTGTCCAACATTGTTTTGGTTGCCTGTGCTTTGGGGGTATTACTCAAGAAATCATTACTCAGACCAGTGTCCTGGAGCATTTCCCCATGTTTCGTTTTTTTTAAGTAGTTTCATAGTTTCAGGTCTTAGATTTCAGTCTTTAATCCATTTTGATTTGATTTTTGTATATGGTAAGAGATATGGGTCTAGTTTCATGCTTCTGCATATGGACATCCAGTTTTCACAAGCACCATTCATTGAAGAGATTGTCTTTTCTCCAATGTATTTTCTTGGCACCTTTGTCAAAAGTAAGTTCACTACAGATGTGGGGATTTATTTCTGGATTCTCTATTCTGCTGCATTGGTCTATGTGTCTGTTTTTATGCCAGTACCATACTCTTTTGCTCTCTAAGTTCTATATTGTAACTTGAAGTCAAGTAATGTGATACTTCCAGTTTTTTTTTTTTTTTTTTTTTTTTTTTTTGCTCAGAATGGCTTTGACTATTTTGGGTCTTTTGTGGTTCTATATAAATTTTAGGATTAACTTTTTCGTTTCTGTGAGGATTGTCTTTGGTATTTTGATAAGATTGCATTGAATCTGTAGATTGCTTTGGGTAGTATGGACATTTTTACCATATTGATTCTTCCAATCCATGAGCATGGAATATCTTTCATTTTTTTTTGTCTCCTCTTCAATTTCTTTCATCAATATTTTATAATTTTCATTGTAGAGATCTTTTACTTATTTGCTTAAGTTTATTCCTAGGTATTTTGTTTTATTTGTAGCCGTTGTACATGGGATTACTTTCTTGGTTTCTTTTTCAGGTTGTTCACTGTTGGCATATAGAAATGCTACTGATTTGTGTATGTTCATGTTGTGTCTTACAACTTTACTGAATTTGTTTATCAGTTTCAACAGTTTTTTTGTGGAATCTTTAGGTTTCTGTACATAAAAAATCACATTGTCTGCAAACAAGGATAATTTGACTTCTTCCTTTCCAATTTGGATATCCTTTATTTCTTTCTCTTGTTTTATTGCTATAGCTAGAACTTCCAGTACTATGATAAATAACAGTGGTGAAAGTGGGCATCCTTGTTTTGTTCCAGATCTTAGAGGAAAGGCTTTCAGTTTTTCCCCACTCAATATGACTAGCTGTAGGTCTGTCATGTATGGCTTTTATTGTGTTGAGGTATGTTCCTTCCATATCCAATTTTTTGAGAGTTTTTACCATGAATGTATTTTGAGTTTTATTGAATGGTTTTTCAGCATTAATTGAAATGATCACATGGTTTTTGCCTTCATTCTGTTGATGTGATGTGTCACATTTATTGATTTGCATATATGTTGAGCTATTCTTGCCCCCCTGGGATGAATCCCATTTGATCATGGTGAGTAACCTTTTTAATGTGTTGTTAAATTCAGTTTGCTAGTATTTAGTTGAGGATTTGTGCATCTGTGTTCATCAATGATATAGGCCCATAGTTTTCTTTTTGCTGTTTTTGTATCTTTGTCTGTTTTGGGTATCAGCATCATGTTGGCCTCATATAATGAGTTTGGAAGTATTTCTCCTCTTTAATTTTTTAGATAATTTGAGTGGAATTGTTATTAGTCCTTCCTTAAATGTTTGGTAGAATTCAGCAGTGAATCCATCAAGTTCTGGGCTTTTTTTGTTGTTGTTGTTGTTGATGGGAGAGTTTTTATTACTACTTTGATCTCATTACTCATTATTGGTTTATTCAGGTTTTCTATTTCTTTTTGGTTCAATCATTATAGGTTTTTTGTGTCCAGTAATTTATCATTTTCTTCTAGGTTTCTCAATTTTTTATGTATAGTTTTTCATAGTAGTCTATAATGATCCTTTGTATTTTTGTGGTATTAGTTATAATGTTTCCTTTTTTATTTTGAATTTTGAGTCTTCTGTTTTTTTTTTTCTTAGTGTAGCTAAAGATTTGTTGGTTTTGTTTATCTTTTCAAAACACCAACTTTCAGGACCTTTTCTATTTTTCAGGATTTTTTGTATTTTTTTTTTTTGTTTGTTTCAATATCATTTCTTTCTGCTCTGATCTTTATTCTTTCTTTCTATTTGTTTGAGGTTTGGTTTGTTCTCACTTTTCTAGTTCCTTGAGGTACATCATTAACTTATTTGAAGTCTTTCTATTTTTTTTTTTTGTTGTTGTTGTAGGCATTTATTGCTATAAACTTTCCCCTTAGTGTTGTTTTGCCTATATTCCATAGCCTGTGGTACATTGTGTTTTCATTTTCATTTTTTTCAAGATATTTTTAAATTTTATTCTTAATATCCTCATTGACCCACTGGTTGCTCAGGAGCACATTGCTTAGTTTCCATGTATTTGTACAGTTTCCAAAGTCCCTTTTGTTATTGATTTTTAGGTTTTTTTCCACTGTGGTCAGAAAATATAATTGATTTGATTCTGACTTTTTTAATTTGTTGAAACTTGTTTTGTGACTTAACATATGGTTTATCCTAGAGAATATTCCATGTGATGGTGAGAAAAAATGTGTATTCTCCAACAGTTGGATGAAATATTCTGTAAATGTCTGTCAGGTACATTATGTCTAGAGTACAGTTTAACTTGAATGCTTCTTTGTTAATTTTCTGCCTTGATGATCTATAGATTCCTTTAAATCTTGGACTGTGAGTAAAAAGATATGCTGACTATATTTATACATAATTCACATCATACTTGTTTAAGTACTTCTGGAAAATAAAATCCCAGAAGTAAATATGCTAGATTAATTGTATATCTATTTATAACTTTTATAGCTATTGCTCATTTGTTTTTCACAGGGGTACATCAAATTATACTCCCACAATAATACAGGGGAATTTTCTTTACCCAGAGTCATACCAATAGAGTGCGTAATCAGATTTATGGATTTTTGCCAATCTGAAAGGTGAATAATGGTTTCTCAATGTAGTTTCAATTTGTATATCTATATCATTAGTAAGTGGAAAGATTTTCTTTATAACTTTTAGGAGCCATATTTTTCTTTTCTATAAATGAACATTCACATTATTTGGTCATTTTTATTGGATTATTACTTATGCCTTATTGATCTCTATTACTAGTAAGATTAGCTAATCCCTTGTGGTAGGAGCTGCAAATGATTTTTTTAACTTATTGTTTCTCAAGAAGACTTTCTCTTTTGATTCATTGGCCTATGAAAATGATCCTGAGCTTCTCTTTAGCTTTATTAATATAATGAATTATATAGTAAACAATTTGTTAACACAGTGCCACATTGTTTTCATTTTGAAGTTTTATAATATACTAATATATTATGGAAATATTGCACTTCATTGTTCTTCTTTTTTAAAGATTTCTTAGTATTATTTGTTTTTCCATATGACATTAGAATTGCTTGTCTATTTCCAAATAAAAACCTATTTTTACTGAGATCATATTAACTTATACTTCAATTTGAGGAGAACAGACTTTTTTCCTGATGTTGAATATTATTCAAGTCTTCTGTTGTTTTCCAGGGATGTAGGTCTTGAAATTTCTTACTAATATGATCTATTTTTTGCTATTTTAAATTTCAGATATTTATTTCTCATATTAATTTCATACCAGACTACCATACTAAATTATCTTTTCATTCATAACAGGTACAAAATTATATAATTTGAAAGTACAGTAGTGATAATTTACTTTTTCTTTCCAATTTTTATATCTGCAAAATCTTGTTAAAGAAAGTAACTTTGATGTTTCTCTGGTAAATTTCAGTTTGACTTTTGGGCTGAGGGTATATATATTTCATTACTTTAAGTGCCTTTCTATTATTGTTTTCCTAAGATTTATTTGTTAAATTAAGAATAATCAAAGACTGTTGTAAATATCTTTATACGGTTTGTGAAGATAACCCTATGATTTTCTCTTTAGCTTTACTAATAAAATTAATTATGTATTAATAAATTTGCATTTCTGAAATGAACCCCACTGTTGATAATATGTTATTATTTTAATGTGCTGTTAGAATCTGTTTGCTAATATGTATGATTTTTATATTAATACTCTTTATTTTACCTTTTTAAATATAATTCTTTATTATCCATATTTTTCTTCACTGGTCATGTACTGTTATCTGGTATTAAGTACTTTGACAAAAAAATAGAATCTGAGTTCACTGAGCACTCCTCTAGCTGTGATGTAGTTATTTTATATGCCACTTACATTTTAATTGCTTAACAAATTAAGGGCTTGCCTTCAGGGATGGCTAATTAGAACAGACTAGATGGATACTTTCCAACATGTTGTTTTTTTTATATTAAAGAAAAGTTGTTCCGATCTTGGGCTTCTGGAAATATATGTCAGGGTACCACCCAATGAGAATAGCATCTCCTCACTAACTCTCAGGTTGTATGAACAGTAGCTCCTTGGGACAACATTGCCTGAGCAACCACAGTCCTTTCAGTGATACAAAGGCAGAACGCTGATGCACTGAGGTGACCCATCTCCTCCACCCTTTCCCTGGCCACCGCAGTATTTGAACATACACATCTGCTTTTCTTACGTATCAAAGGAAGATTAGGTTTCAATATTTAATCACCACATGTCTAGAAGTGACATAAATAAAGACTGAGAAAGGAAGCTTCAAAACTCTGCAGCCTTAATTAAGATTGGCTTTTAATGTTTACCATTCTAACTTGGTTTAGTATTAATATTATATTACTATCACAAAAAATAGTAATCTCTCTCATCTTTTTTGATTTGGTTTTTCTTTTCAATGCACTGAAATAATTTAAATAGGATTGGAATTGTCTATCAAAAAATATTGATAGAATTTCCCTACTAGATCACCTTCTTTTGCAAGTTTTAGGTATTTGAGCTTTTTCTCTATTTCTTCTATTAAAATCTGTAGGTTTAGATTTTCCTCCCCTTCTGGGATTAGGTTAAATAAATCACATTCTCTCAGAAAACTACCCAGTTTATCTAGATTTTTAAATAAATTTAAGCAATCTCTCTCTTATAAAGCTTTTATTTTCCCTTATTTTGTGACTATCCCTCCACATGTTATATTTTTCATAATTACAGAGTCTTGTGTTTTCTTGATTACACCCGCCTTGTCACCACAATTGACTTTTTACTTATGTATCAATGTAACTGTTATTTTATATTTTCTTACTATGAATTTCAGTCTTTTTCTTTGTTAATTGCATACTACTGTCTTATTTTAGTTTCTTTTCTTGTTCTTTTTAACTTTTTCAGTCCTTATTGATTTATCTGCTTTCTTTTTAAATTTTTTTTTAATTGATCTGAAATTTAAAGGTATGAATTCCTCTCTATGCGTTGTTCTGGCAAATCCAAAAAGTATTGATCTATAGTGTTTTCATTATCATTCTTTTAAAGAAATTTTACCAATTCAGTTTGTATTCTTCTCTATCCTAAAAGTAATTTGAGATAAATTTTCTTTGAATTTGCCAGGTAATCGAGTCTTTTGTTTTCTGAGTTTCTTGTTAATTGCTAGTTTTATTGGATTATAGACAGAAAACACAGCAATATATACACTTTGGAAATATTAAAGGGGTTTTTGTAGTTATAGTCAACATCTTATCAGCATTTCTAAAAAAGCTAACATCTTGATTTCAGGGCATAGCTCTAAACGTTTATGTTAGAGTTATCTTCTTAATTGATATATTTGTCCACGTGCTCTGTCAGGGATTTAGGGAAGCTAACAAAACTCCTGTACCACAGGATATTTCTATCTCTCCTTAGTTTCTGTAATGTCTGCTTTATGGATATTGCTGCGGCATTATGTTTTGAACCGAAATTCATAACTGTTTTATGTGAATTATCATTAGCATGATAAAATACACTGCTTATTATTTAATCCTTTTTGGTCTGAATTACACCTTGTCAGATATAAAGATTGCACCTTGCTTCATTTTCCATTTTCCGTTTTTACTTTTGCTTATCCTTTTATTCTATTTCGTTTAGAAGCACTTATTTTAATTGAGTCTCTTTGTTTTGTGGCACAATCTGATAACTTTGTCTTTCAATATGTGAATTAAACCCATTGACATTTATTGCTTTGACAGATATGTATGGTCTTAATTCAATGTCATTTAATGTCATAATTCCTATTTCTAGAGCTTTTTAAAAAGTCTTTCAACATGAAATGTTTTGCTTTTTTGTTCATTATTTTTCAGTTAATAATTCTTCTGAACTTGTAAGATTTAATTTCTTTCTTCCTTTATTCTAATAGTTCCCTTCCTTGAACAATGATAGATTGGTTTCCTCTTCTTTCTGCCCAACCTTCTATCACTCCATGATTTAGTCACTAATTTTTACTTTCTTATTGTTTACTTTGTGTTCTTAAATCTGATTTATACTTGTTTTCCTTGATTTATCAAGTTTAAATTATAGATAATCAGTAAAATTACTTTAAACCGCCATTTGTTCAGTTGTTCATTTTTACATTTTCATATAGTATTTTATTTTGTTTTGTCACCTTAATTTCCACATTTGTTTCATTTCAGTCTTATAATCAATTGCATTCAATAGTCATGACATGTCTTCTTATCAATTTCCCCAATCATCTCCTGGCTGACTTAAGTTCATTCTCAGGCAAAAATTCATGGGAAAAATATTAGTTGAACTCTTACTTGATTAAAACCAGTAAACTTTATACAGTTCGACTTAATGACAAAATTCGTGTATCATGTGTTTTTTCTTTGAGTATTATGTAGGTATTTCTATGTTAGTCTCTCTCATTGAATGGTTGCATTTGATAAATTTGAAGCCAATCTGATATCTCTTCATTCTGACTGAACCTTTTTTGACTGGAACCCTAATTTTTTCTCTGTCCTTAAAATCCAATAATTTTTAATAAGCAACAACCAAAATTGACCACTCTACTTCTCCCCCAACTTGCTCAGGGAATGTTGCATTTTTCAATATGTAGATTGCAGTTATTTTTTATTTAATCAAAGTTTTCTTGAATTATAACTTTGAGAAAAGTTCTTCCTTTTTTTTTTTTCTTCTTGGGGAATTAATTTTGCTTATAGCAGAACTTCTTTGCATACTATATTTATCATTTTCTCTTGAAACTATTTTCAATCTAATTTTTGTTTATTTTTTCTCCTAACTATCCTCTGTCCTTTGCTGTCTTTCCCACAGTATTCTCCCTTTCTTGCACAAACTATGTCAATCTTATTTCTACACTTTTACTGGGCATTTTCCCATCATGTGGAATATTATTTTGTCATGTTTCTATTGTTTCTTTATTTATTCACTGGCTTTACCTTTTTCATCAGCTTTTTGGCAGAATTTTTCTGGTGCATATTTTTCATCTGTGGGTAAGATTTACTAATTCTTCTCACATTTTCATGGAGAATCTTTGTGTCAGTGCTATACCCGTCTCCTTATCATTGCTCATTACTGAATGAGCTGAATTTTCCTGGATGGGCAATTGAAAGGAGGTACCTAAGCAAGAGTTTAGAGACGGAGACAGGGTGGCCTTTTAGGTTTCCCATTCGCTGACTACTTCCAACTATTAGGCCTCCTCTTAATTCTTTGTATGGATGTGCCCCCTCTCTTTTTCTGCACAAAATGTCATATAACTGCCACTCTGAAAAAGGCCCTGCTCACCCTTGTTCTATACTATTGGTTGTACCAAGGGTATAGTTTCTGAAGTTCAAATTGGGCACATTGCTTTTAGTTCAGAAAGTAAATTTTCACTGGAACTTTCTTATATACACTATCACTTGAGCTTTTGCCACTCTGCTCTGATTTTTTTTCTTTAATTCTTCCCATGCCGCTTCTACCCATTAGAAACAAAAGACCCAGTGGGGGAAAGGGGAGACAAATATTAGATTTTGAGAATGAATTATCTGAAATGAGATAAGAAATATTGGAAATAAAGTTTGAAAGGTATGCTTAGGCTGACATACTATGAATTTTGACCTTTAAGTTCATGGGAGCTATATGCTGTTTTTAAATGATGGATTAAAAAATCACTTTACATAATTAATCAGACTTTGCTGACTAACTCTACATAAATGCATATATTTGTGCACAAAATAATGATTTTTTTTGGAATTAAAATGTTTGGACTAGTGAATAGGAATTAAAATTATAATTAGAAATTTTCTCTGTAAGAACAATGCATGCTATTTAGGAAATTCTCAAAACACAGATATGAATGATGCAGAAATTAAAATTTAAAAATTTTGGCTATAGTTACATATAAATGCATACTTTCATTGTTCTAAAATTGGAATCACACTCTAAATATTATGGTCTCCATTTTATTCTTGTAAAATATATATTCTATTAAATAGGATTTTTATAATGGTTGCATAGTATCCCATCATATGTAAGTAGTATAATTTATTTTATCAATTCTCTATTACAAAATATTTAGGTGTCTTTGACAGTATAAATAGTATTTTATTAGTCTGATCGTTAGACAAATGGCTAGTTCCCCTTTCTTGAATCCTTGAGGAAAATAGACATTATAATTTTTAAATCACTTCACCAATGTGGTATATGAAATATGGTCTCACCCTTATGTTATTTCATAGTTTTAAGTATAAGTGAAATTGAGTTGTTTTTGTTTGTTTGTTTTGTTTGTTTGTTTTTCCTGAATTTATGGGGCATTTGAATTTCTCCTTTTATAAATTGCCTGTCCATGCTCTACGGCTGTGTAGCTCTTGGTGTATTGTCCTTTTTCCATGAAAAAACTCTTTAACATGTGGCAAGTATCACTCCCCTTCTTCATCTCTGGTTTTCTTTGTACTTTTGTCTGTCTTTTTAATATAGAACTTTAAATGATTATGAATCTATTAGTATGTTCCTTTATATTTTCTTCTTTTGTTTTTATACTTAGAAAGAAATTTCTCTTTTTCAAAAGCATACATATATGCAAATATTTTTTTCATTTTTGAAATGTTACAATTATCACTTATTAAATTGTTAAATGATCTAAGGACTGTTTCTGGATCTTCTATCATGTTTCCTTTGTCTTGCTGATGCTTCTTTACCAGTACTATGCTTGATTACTTACTGAATTTTATAATATGTTATATTATCTTATAAAGCTTGCACGATATCATTACAAAATAATATAACATACTTCTGTATAATTTTCAATTTCAAAATTTATAATGTTCACCCATATATTCTACATAAACTTAAAAATATTTTGGCATGTTGCAAAAAAAAAAGAGCTCTTTGGAATTTTTATTATGGCAGCATTAAAACTAAAATATTATTTAGGGAGAATTGATTATCAGGAACACTGTATATCATTTTCTAAAATTTTTATATTTTTCTCTAAACTATTTTGTAGATTTTTTCATGTAATATGAACACACACACATGACTTTTTTCTATGTATTTTGTATTTTATATCAGATTAATTCACATTCTTATTAACAATATAAAAGCAACTTATTTCTTTAGGAAATTATTGAAAATCTTTCCACTATTATATAGGGCATTTTTTGCCACCTTATGTCTTTAGAGATTCTATTGTGAAAATAGTTTTGCATTAATTGTTTTAGCCTTTTCAGCTCTTAGTTTTATTTTAAAATTTTAAAAAGAAAATCCTTAACATTTTTTGTTCATTTTATTTTATTTTAAATAAGAAAAAAAGTCATTAACTATAACTCATCAGATGATTTTACTACACAAAATTAAAATATTTTAATAACTAATAATATTGTTACCAAATGTTCCATACTTGTCTCCATGGCCCACCAAAGAATGAGGACAAATGGTTTGAGGAAAAGGAAAGAGAAGTTTATTAATTTGTCTGCAAATGAGGAGAGTGGCAGAATCTTGTCTTAAAGGGCCATCATCCTTCCTTTAAGCAGAAATACAGAGCTTTTAAAAGGGAGGTTTCAGCTTTGGGCTATTGCTGTTTAACTACAGCATATTCTGTGAAGACAAGCTCATGACCTCTGCCTGGACAATTCCATTGAGCCATCTCCTGTGGTACAAAGATAAAAGAAATCAAACAACATTCCTCTGCCCTTCTGATTACTGGCCTCAGGCAGGAATGCAGGTTTTAATTCCCCAAAAGAGTTGGGGTGGGGGTTTAAAAAGACAACTTGTAATACATTTTGCCTTTTTTCAGGCCCTTACCTCTGTTACAACACAGATAAATTGATTTTATACTCATTATTGTCAATATTATAAATATGAATTGCCTTATGATATCATATAGCATTTATCTGCTTAAGTATTTGATATATCACAAATTCAGACCCCAAATTCCTAAATTAACTATGGTTATTTTTGTAGATCAAAATATAATGTCTAATGTTGTTATTTATATTTTAGGTTAGTGGGATGGTTTGGCCATGAGCTCAGCACAAGATTTCAAATGGATAACAGTAAGTGTATTCAATTTTACCTCCCAAGTCACTTTATTTTAATTTCATTTCAATTTTCATCTGTCTTTGTATTATATGTAATATACATGCCCCATGGAGAGTGCACTTTGTAAATGTCACTGAGAATTCTTAAAATAAGAAATGACATTTCCGGAGTGTAAGACTACATGTTTATAGATTTTAGTATGAGCTTGAGTGTATTCCTTTGTAGGGAGATAAAAGGAAATAAAGTCTAACACACAATACATGTGGCTTGGTCAGATCCCATCAATACGGTGTGCCCAAAACATTAGGCAGTGAGGGCAGAAGGGAATTTGGGGTTTGAGATCAGACCCGGAGAGACGTGGGTATTAGTCTCATTTTGCTGCTTAATAGTTTTGTGATCTTGCACAAGTTATATCATCTTGGATCATTTTTTCCCACATATCTAATATGAATAATAACACCTATTTAAGTGTTTGGTTTAAGGGTAAGTCAAGTTCAAAACTGTAAACCAAGCCGCACCATAACACCGCTTTAATAAATATGCATTTTCATGCCTCTTTTTTTCTAAATATCCTCCGTTTGTGGCTTTTGCCACATACCAAAGAGTGTAGCAATCCCAATGAGCAGTTAAACGTTAGTGGGTAGAAATGAAACTATACAACACATAGGACTCACAAACTCTGCTGCTTCTTTTTCCTGAGTGATTTTATTTCGCAATCACATGGGATATAGAAAGCATCACAGGTGTTTTGAGAATTCAACATAAACTTGATCCTTCAGATTCCTTCAAACCCCAAGATAATGTTTTATATATGCAGATGTTCCTCCACTTACGATGTAGTTATGTCTCGATAAATCCTTGTAAATTGAAAATACCATAAGTGAAAAATGCACTTAATACACCTAACCTGACAGTCGCCATAGCTTAGCCTAGCCTACCTTAGACATACTCAGAACACTTACATCAGCCTACAGTTGGGCAAAATCATCTAACAGAAAGCCTAGTGTTCAATATCTCAGGTAATTTACTGAATACTGTGCTGAAAGTGAAAAACAGAATGGTTGTAGGGGTGCTTGAAGTATGGTTTCTACTGAGCGTGAATCGCTTTCCTATCACTGTAAAGTTGAAAGATTTTTAAGTCCACCCACTGTAAGTGGAAAACCATCTGTATTTGGATTTGCAACATTCACATTACAAAATAGGCTATTCCTGTCAAATCAGGAAACCTGTATTTTATCTTGTCTGTTGAAATAATCAGCTCTGTTATTCTTAATTCTTAAATTCTTTGAGGTGGCTTTTCTTATCTGTAAATAAAAGAATTAAATTAGATCAGGGGAGCCA
>JAQIFY010001583.1:0-14051 GCA_028533085.1 Varecia variegata | reverse complement strand
TTTTGAATTAACTTTTGTGAACTGAGTGGAGTAGAACTGCGAAGAAGAGAGCTGACAAATTTAATTTAAAATAATAGCTGGGCACAGTGGCATACTGGGAGGCTGAGACAGAAGGATTGCTTTAGCCCAGGATTTTGAGACCAGCCTGGGCAACACAGCAAGACCCCATCTCTAAATACATAAATGAATAAGTAAATAAATAAATAAATAAATAAAAGTGAAGCCTTTAAGAAGAGTTAAGAGTAACACACATATTTCATGATTTTTTACTTAAAATTTAAAAAGAAAGCATAATCTCATTAGAGCTCAAATTAGTGGCCTGGAAGACCAAGCACAGAACAAAAATAGGGAGATGGCAATCTTGAAGGGGAAAGCAGCAGGTGGACAAGTAATAATTGAACAAATAATAAATGCAAATTTCCATGAGGAAATATCTTGGTCTGCAAACTGAAAAGGCTCTCCAGGTTGGGCAGTTCTGATGAGAAAAGACATATAACGTACATCCTGATAAAGTTTCTGAACTCCAAGGATACATAAAAAATTTCACAAGATTCTCAAAAGAAACTAGCAAACCAAATCCACCAAACAAAAATCTAACCACTGTCAAATAATAATAAAAAAAAAAGACACTGCATCAGACTCGTCATCTACAATCTTGGACCTTGCAACAAAGGAGTAACGTCTGTAGGTGACAGAAAGAAAGTCAACATGTGAAAATCCTTGACAAAGAGGAGACATACTGCAAAGAAAATCACCTAGAGCAAAATGACTGGACTATAGCAGAGAGCCTGGGAGTTGAGGGAGAGGTTAAGGGTAGCAGTCGCAGCGGTTCCATTAGGGCAGGGGCGGGAGGAAGGAGCCGGAGAGGAAAAGGGCAAAGGAACTCCACAGGACTCACCCCTATCGAGTGGCACACAATGGAGAGAAACAGAGGATCCTGGAGGATGAATGAGTTGGTATTTTATTTTCACACGATAATGGAGAAATATGGATTTCATTATAAGCAACAGAAAAAGGGTGGTAATAATTTAAAGAAATAAGAAATAAGCTAAGAATTCCAAAGTGGAATACCTGCAAGTGAACTAGATGCTTTTGTAAATTTTATTGTTTAATCTTTTTAACATTTAATAACTCTGTTATTGATCTGTCATTTTCTAATTGAACTGATATTGATTATCTAAATCAAACTGATATAGAGTTTGATAGTGTAACATATATAATCCATATAGACACACTATATGTTTATATGTGTGTGTATATATAAATATGTTTTCTTGCACCTAGACAACACATATAATTTCTTATGTCATTTTTAAAAAAGTAAAGAAGTGGACAATTACATTTCTTTAAAATTATTACCTAAATTTGCTTTATAGTCATGTGGTTCCCTACTGGTACCTTACTGTGGAATTTAAGGAAAATAAAATTCCCTATGCGTTAATACTTTTCAAATGATAAAGCAATAGGTAAACTAGAACATGAATAAAGCAATGTACCTAGAGACAATTCCTGCCACATAATAAGCGTTTGGTAAATGGCAGTTATTGTGACTGATTTTAGAAAACACTGCTCTGGTTGTCCTCTCTGCTGTGATATCTGCACATAGGCACCGCCATGTGCAGAAGGCAAGACGCAGGCCGTTGTCACACCTGGGCTGAACCTGGTGATCTGAGATCTTCATGCTGCACAGGAGAACATGCAGGTTTGGGAGGCTCTGGGTGTGTTCAAAGTCACACAGCTGCCATGGGGCACAGCTCAAAAACTGACTTGTCAACGTGCAAAATTTAAATTCATAAAATTAAAAATGGTAGGTAAAATGATTTCTTTTACAAATAAAATAATTTTTTTCATTGTTCTCTTAAGACATTGGATTCCAGGACCCTAAATAGCTCCGTGGTTCTTTTCTCTAACATATATGTTTTTAAAAAGTTTGGATATTTGAAACAGGGGTTCTTACTTTTTGATCAATGTATTTGTTGTCCTCAATTGCCGACCTTTTCGAGTGATCGCACGAGGAGGAAGAGGCGGAAGGGAGGCTCCGGAAGAGGCAGCACGTGTCCTGTTGCTGACGGTCAATAAACTGCTTCATAAAACTCTCCCTTTGCAAATGAAGTACACACACATCAGCGGCATTAATGACATGGAGCAAGTTATGGCGTTTTGCAATGATGAGTTTGCTTGAGCTAAGGTAAAAGCAGTGACAAGAGATCACATAAAACAAGACTTGTCATACCGAGAGTGGTGTTTAGATTTAATTACCAAAATATTTAATTTAGAGAAAGTTTCCTGAATCCTTACTGACTCCTGTTTAAAAAAGTAATGTCCTTGAAATAAGTTTTAAGCAATAATATTCAGTAATTGATGGTATTTTTTGAATCATCTTGTAGTAAGACTTTTTTTTCCTCTAAGACTTGGAAGAATTAGTTCCTCTCTCCAAACTTCCATTTATCACAAGAATCATTGAGAGATAATTCTGCATTTAAAGACTCAAAAGAAACTGACTTCATTGGCTCTCCAAAGCATGCTGATAATTCCAAGTAACATCTCTTCAAATAACCAAATTCAATTAATTTTGTTTTAATGAGAAATGCAAATATATTTTTACTTGAACTTTAACTACTACAGTACCATATACAGTCTCATAACTTTCATAACCCCCCCACAGAATTATTTTTAAAACTAGTTGAGTAAAAAAGTTCATGTTGGCCAGGCGAGCTGGCTCACGCCTGTGATCCTAGCACTCTGGGAGGCCAAGGTGGGTGGATCACTCGAGGTCAGGAGTTCGAGACCAGCCTGAGCAAGAGCAAGACCCTGTCTCTACTGAAAATAGAAAGAAATTAGCAGGCCAACTAAAAATATATAGAAAAATTTATCCTGGCATGGTGGTGCATGCCTGTAGTCCCAGCTACTCGGGAGGCTGAGGCAGGAGGATTGCTTAAGCCCAGGAGTTTGAGGTTGCTGTGAGCTAGGCTGACGCCACGGCATTCTAGTCCGGGCAACAGAGTGAGACTCTGTCTCAAAATAAAAAACCAAAAAAAAAAAACCAAAAAAAAAAAAAAAAAAACAACCACATGTTGTTCTATTTGTAATGTTTTGAGATATAAGGAGAATAATTTCCTTTAATTATTAAAATAGGGGTTTTAAAGCATCTTCTATGGATTTGCTTAACTGGAGGGTGAAAGTGGTTGAAAACAAAATTAGTCTGGGTGGAAAATGTCATGGTTTTTCTTTTAAAAAGTGGAAGATAAATTATATTGTAACCAGACATGGCAGCCTAAGCAAACCTTGTAGTAAGTAGCACAAGAACCTGGCCGGTGGCAGTTGCTCTGTTTGCTTGAAAATAAAATGGCCCCTGAGGCAATTTTATCCTCACATGGTTGAGGTCAGAGTTTGGTCTACCTGCTATCCCTGCAAAATCGAGCCCCATTGCCAGTTACCTGGGAAGTCCAATCCCTGAGTTGACACACCAAGAGAAGCAGTGGGAAGTGGCCTGCTTGCCTGGGCCACTGCAGTTGTGAAATGACTCTTCTCTGAATACATTGCTTAAAGAGGGCAATGGTTTTTAAAATAGAGGTAGAGAGAGTAGAAATATGGATGATAACTTAAAAACAGAAAAAAAAAAAAAAACCCACCCACATATGAGTTTGAAAGAAAGCCTGAATTGGATTTAAGATGAATCTTTTACAATATATCTGAGATACACAATTAAAGAAATACTTTGATACCTGATTTTAGGAACTGTAAAATCTGAAGGAAGCTTTGAGATTTTCACCATTTGCGGTCTGTTTGGAAATTTTTCAAAGATTCGCAGGCGCAAAGGGAGCTTTTCTTTGGTGTCTGCATTTGCTTCACTTTGCTTTAACTAAAGAAAAAAAATACGAGAAAAAAAGGAGAAGCTATAGTAGTGTATAAGTTACAGAAAGTTAGATTTTTAGAATTGAAGCAACGATGAGTAATTACACGAAGTACCAGTAGATGGCAGCAAAGGCCCACCAAGTCTACTTTCTGTGTGCACTAAAACTTTGTTAGAGAAAAACAAAAAACATAAACAAAACTTAATCAGAAAAAAAAAAACCCAGAAAAAAACTGGAAGAAAATTTTATGTCATTTTATTCCCAAAGATAAGCTACTTTTCATCCCAGAAATTATTTTTTGTTTACTTATCATTCAATATTTAAACAATAAAATTTCTTTTACACATATATGTGTTAGAATCAGAAACCAAAAGAAGAAAGAAAAAATAAAAACATGAACTACAGAATCATGGCAAGTGCTAATATTTGGAAAGAGAGAAAATGTCAAGAAAATTGGTCATGTCTTCTAGCAGATTAAAAAGAGAAGCTCAAAATAGAAACACCACATTTGGTCCACAGAGTAAGAGTTTTCTATTTGGTTGCAAAGATGCTTGGGAATTATTAACTTAAATATCATAAAATATCTTTGCGAGAAGATGGCCAGCAAATAAATTTATTTATTTATTTAAGATTGTATATTTATATTTCTACCCATTGAGTTTCAGGGAAGCTGAGGTTTAACATCACAAACCGGAATCACTGCTGAACTAGAGAGACAGCACGAGTATGGATTTTGGCCGGCAGAATTCATTCTGCGCTGTTTCACCCTCTCTTTTCCCTCCCGAGGGAGCCTGACTTCTCTTGAGGCCCCTCCTTACTTCTTTTTACCTCTTCCCTTCTCGCAGACCTCCCTAGGGACTGGAACTAACTTCTCTGTGTCTGCCCTGGCTCCCGTTCCGGCCTTCCAAAGGGCGTCTTGTAACTCTGATCCCATTCAAAGAGTGCATCTATTCCGGCAGCCTTTTTGGAGGTGTTAGGGATGCAAGTTTCAAAACCCATCAGCTCATTACCCCTTTGTTGGGTATCCTTTTACTTCATGCCTACAGTTTGTCTTGGGGGTTGTAGAAGATTGGCATTAGAGACCAGAGAGCTTTTATAACAGGAAGAGAGGTGGCAACTCTTCCCTCTTACCCATATGTGGAAATAAAAAATGCCTGGAGAGAAGAATGTGAGGGCTTCTTTTGGGGGGAACATCTCAATTTCAATACAAAAGATGGCTCAGTGGTCCAGCTGGTTGTGAGCTCACAGTGAGATTCTATGTCCTGATTTCTGGTTTTCTCATTATGTTACAGGAATTGCTCTTACATTTTTGTTTTGTACAAACGTTGTAGAAACATTTTGCCTTAGCTGTTTGTATGTCTTATTTAATTTTGTGGGTAGCCTTTAGTTTTCTTCCTTGGATAGTAATCTCATTTAGAGAAGGAGCCACTGCCACTCCTTGCTTTCCTTCCTTCCCGAGGGGAGCGCTCAACACAGTGATGTGCAGAATGGCTTGTTCTCGATAATTTGATGATGATGGTGACGATGATGATGAAGAATTAGCTCCCAAAGGCACAACTCAAAAACTACTAGTATCTCCATGAGAGGTGGGCAATTAGAGAAATGACTCTGTATATAAACAAAGAGATTTGCTACAAAAAGATTTGTTACCTAAAAGTTGATACAACTGGTAGAAAAATATTTGTCAGTGGTTAAGTAGAGCACACAGAAATAGAAAAAGCAGTTAATTTATTGTCAGACTAGGGAGTAGGGCAATTATATCAGGCCAAAACCAGGCTGATAAGATAGAGCTGTTATAAGGTGTTTGTTAATTCCTGCATTTGCTGATTAATTTATTCATACGCTGCCGCTGTCATTTACAAATCAGATCTCACAGGCCAGGTTCCATGCTAAGTTCTGGGGATGTAAAAGTAAACAAGTCACTGACTTGCTCTCCCTGAGCCCACGTTATAGGGAGTAGACAGTTCTGTGAATAGACAGTGACAATAAAATAAGAGTGACTACTCTGGCAGAGACATGAAGAGAGTGCTTGGAAACACAGGGTGAGGAACAAAGGGAGAAACAAGAAAATAAGGGAAGGCACCACTTCCACTTCAAGAGACTTCTTGGGCAGCAGAATGGCTACACAAGACCATAACAGTTAACTTTGGGGCCTTGCATATATCAGGACTGGTATGTATGTTTCATGGGAATGTGATGTCTTCAAAGACACAAGTGAGAATGGTGTGTTAATCAGGACACGTCATTGAAATGGAAACATGGAGCTCTTTTCTAAAATCCTCTTGGCCTGCCCATTCCCTCCATCCTCCCAGCACCTCCCTGGCTCCTACACTCACTGTTATGGTCTCACCATCTGCTTTGCTTGACGCCTTATAATTTGTTCTTCATTCTGTGGTTAATCTTCTCACTTTCTGGCTTAAAATACTTCAATGGCATTCCACTGCTCTTAAAACCAAAATCTAAATTTTTTTCTCTCTCTTTTTTTTTTTTTTTTAGAGATGGCATCTTACTATGTTGCCCAGGCTGGACTGGACCTCCTGGGCTCAAGGGGTCCTCCTGGCTCAGGCTCCTGAGGAGCTGGGACTATAGGTGCGCACCACCACACCTGGCCTAAAAATCTAAATCTTTAATGTAGGCTCTGAGGTCCGTTTTGTGGGTCAAAGCAGTCAAAAATTGGCCATTTCTTATGGTTCAACCTAATACATATTGTATTATTTTCCTGAGGCTGATTAAGTTAACTCATTATGTCTGCAAAGACCCAATTTCCAAATAAGTTCTCATTCCAAGGTCCAGCTGGACATGAATTTTAGGGGAACACTATTAAACCCACCACACATATAATCATTTGAAAGAAATTATATTGTGTGACCCCCTGAACACTATATCTCTTTCCCCCGAGACTGTAAACTCTGTGAAGGTAGGGACCACATGGGGGTTTGTCCATTATTCCATATCCAGTGCCTGGCATGATAGTCCACAAAAAGTAAGTCAAGCAAACATTATGAATAAATAATTGTACTGATCAGGCAGCAGAATTAAATTCTCCAGAAGACAATGGGGAAATAAAAGAGAAGATTTTAGGTATATTCTGAAGGATGGAGATAAGCATAAAATACTTATTTATTGACTGAATATATTTGTTGGTGTGGAGTATGGGTGTCCCTGGAGTCACAGAATAAAGTTAGACTCTTGTGACATTTAACCTGAACTGATGTCTGTCATTGACAAGCTAAAGAATGTTTAGACTTATAAAATTTTGTAAAGGTGCATGTTGGGGAAATGGAAAGTTATGTTTAATCAAATATCCTAGAATATAATGTTTAACATATGTAGGCTACCAGTGTTAAAAAATAATCACCTCGCTTACACGTTTTTAAGATGGAGTTTGTCCCATTCTAATTTGTATTAGAGATACGTAGACTACTCAAAGCTTGTAAGCTCCTAAGGGACATGATCCCCTTTTAAAATGTACTTTTATAGCCTCTTCTAGAGAGTAGAAATATCATAAGTGTTTGTGGATATATGAATTAAAACTCAACATGAGCTGGTCATTGTACCATAAAACTACAAAGAGCAAAAGAGAAGCTCTTTTTGCTGACTCAGAAGCTCCTTCACGGTTGTGCCTCTTCTTGAATATTGGGTATCGTTGCTCTACAGATGTGCAGGAGGGCCCGCGAAAATAGAGAAAATGAGTGGCTGCTTGAATGTGCCTATTTCAGCTCTCGCTGTTGAGGTACTGGATTGAATCTCCTCTAAGCAGGAAGGGTCCTCTTCCTGAACAGCAGTTCCCAAGTGCTCTTTTCTGTTGTGAACAGATACGCAGCACCAACTAAAAATGAACAAACATACATCCAGTGGTCCTGCACAACCTCTCCCAGGTGTGCCCCTGCTGGGAGTGTGTGCACACCCACAGCACAGCCAAGCTCGTGCATGCCCATCACTATGCTAGTTGTGAGAGTCCCATACTGTGACCTCCCCAAATGTCCATCAGCAGTTGAATGGAAAAATAAATTGTGGCTTATTTAAATATTTGAATGAGTGAAACATACCCCAACACAATAATACAGTGACTTTTACAACATAGTGTTGAGTGAGGGAAGCCAGACAAAACAAAAGAGTAGATACTCAATGGTTCTGTTTCTATTAAATCAAACAGGCAGCACTGATCTCTGCCACTGGGAGCCAGCAGAGTGGTGGCCCTGGATGGGGTGGGGCTCCGGAGAGTGACTAGCCGGGTGTGTGGAGAGGGGCTTCTAAGGCACAGTCAATATTTCTTGGTCTGGGCTCTCAGTGTGTTCAGCTTTCAAAAATTCAGCAAAATGCCCCTTCCTATATGTATATTATAGTGCAGCAAAAACATTTTTTTTTTTAAAAGGGAGGCAAATGATGTAGGTGAGCAAAATCATTTAATTCTTACTTCATCATCAATCACCATTATCTTGACTATTTCTTCTTCCCCAACCCATGTTCTTGACCAGAGGAAAAAGAAGAAAGGGCAAGATGGGAGTGGGGGTTGTGAGTTGGGGGGAAGAGGCGGTAACCACAATAAATAAAAGTATTTCTTGGTACTCTGAAACCACTGCAAAGTTTCTTTAAAATGTCATAAAATGCTATTCTACTTTTTATCCAATTTTTTTCCCCTTTTTCTATTTAAGTACAAAATTCCCAAGATTAAATTTACTTTGATGTAAATGAGTGAATAATATGGATTATAAGAATTGGATATGAGTTTAAGATCATTACACTATCTATACCCCAAAATGAAGCTCTTTTAACATAAAGTAATTATAATTGTAAATGTCCATTTAGAAAATGTTTTAAAGATCATGATTCTTGAAGGGAAAGAACACAGTGCAGAGAGTCCTGAGATTTTACTCTTTATGTTGGAAAACTTAATGTAAAGAACAGGACAAAGGAAGGTGTTTATAATGGCTTCATCTGGGCGTGAAGTCTGACTGCACTGGATAGATCAGATGATAGCTTTGTAACGGATTCACATGGTCAAAAAATAATAATAAAGCACATTTGCAAGAATGGAATTAGAATCAAAGGAATAAATTTCAAACCTCGAGCTTCAAAAAATATAAGTCATCTAAGCTCAGTGCTATTCTCTGGCTCAGCATCTGCCTCATGGAGATATCATTACACATCGGGCAGCTGAAAGCCTTCCGCTTTCCTCTGCTTCTCTAGAGAGTTCGGGTGCAATTGCTCTGCATAACACATCCCTGTTCTGCCTCACAGCTCAAATCTTCCATATCTCAGCCTGTGCTTTCTTCTGTTAAAATATTCAAACATTATTCAGTTTCGGTTCCTTTCTGAATGCTGTGAGGAATAACTGAATTGAAGGATTACATTCAATACAAATTTTTGTAATTTTCTGGTGTGATTTCCTAAAAGAAAACAGTGGAAAAAGCATTCAGACTTGGGAGATTCTCATTTGAAAATCAAGTCCATGCTAGTTGGAAAAGTGCACATAGATTTTCAGGTTAACAAAACTGAAGTATATTTTCTGATTGCTCAATGTAGGAAAAATGACCACATTCTGTTCAATCAGGAGAAAGCAGTGCCTCCTCTGTCATGTGAGTCAACTGAGGCTGAATTAACTTCGCTTCTTCACACATGGCTTTTGCTGTCTTTTGTGGATCTCGACATGACACAGCAATTCAGAATGTGGAGTCTTCCTAAAGCATAAACTATTATTTTTCAAGGGAATTTCTCTTGCTAATTTGTATATATGATTTTACAACCAAAATTTCATGGCTTCTGGGTCAAAACAGACAGGCTATCTGGAGTCATGGCTAAACATGTTTGTTTTTAATAATATCTCTGTGCAATGATAAAATCTTGATGTATAAATATAAAGAGTATCCCTCACTGCCTGTTGCATCCAATAAAGTTACATAGAGGGGAAGACATTTTCTTTTTTGCTGTCTTATATGCACGTGATTGCATAGACGACAGCAATACTGTGCACTTTTAAAAGGTTTCCTTTAAAAAGTGTTTAAGTCACTAATTTTTCCATGTTTGACAAAAATCTTTAGTAACTCCAGGAATTCCAAGGTCCAACTGGGGTTTTAATTACTTGGGCACATCAACTCAAGCCATTAATGTCAATTCAAGACGTCATGTCTTGGTTAGCCTATGGGCCATAAAAGCTATATTTTTACATGACAGCTGGTGCCCCAAAATCTTTAAAGCAATTTCATGACATCAGTCGATTAAATGCAGGCTGTATTTCTTTTTCTACATCTTTCAACAGATCCCTATCTGTTACCCATTCATCCATACAGCATGCCCTTTAAGTAAGTGGGGAGAAAAGGTGATTTTGGAGGAACTGGTGCACTGGGCAATTCAGTGGCTGCTCTGTGCCTGCTGGTTTGGGAGCCCAGCAGAGCACTTATTAAGGCTGTTGCATTTACACCACCTTAGGACATTCCTGAAATGCACATAAAATGTTGACTTTCATGCTCTTTCACTACACTTAAGATCTTAGAAGCTTTTAAATGTCCTTCAGAAGGTTATTTTTTGCTACCATGTAAATAATATTTGCAGCAAGACTTAGCTAATAAACAGACAGCACTAATAAATCAGTAAAAGAAAAAAAAAACCTATTTGAAAACTAGAATAACTAATTATGTTGAATGGATAAGTTTTCCTTATGTTTTTTCCCTTAAAAACCCATTAATGGAATTAATGATTTCTTAGGGACAGTGGTGATATGTTTTATTCTTTTAGGTCCCAAACTCCTCTTATTTTGCTTTATATCTTTATTTTGTTCTGAGACACAGTTGTTTCCATTAGGAAATTTACTGAGTCATAGAAACATGCTCATGATGATAAAAAATGCATTTTTTGCTTCACTTTAGGTGAAATTATATTAGAGCTCCATATAAACTAGAAACTTGGTTCTTGTTATGAGATGAATATTCAGTAAGTAATAGGAAAAAAGCCCCTATCAAAAGAAATTCAGGATACATGTCTATATATATCTACACACAGATCTCTATATAAATATATATATAATTCATATACCCTAAATATGTGTGTGTGTGCACTCACATAATTGTCCTCTCTTTTTTGATTTAGAAAACATAGGAGATAGCATACTCTAAGTCAAAACAATTAAAAAAAAGTAAGAAGACATGGATTTAAATTTTTGTTCAGTTTTATAATCTTTTCACCACTTTGGATTTCAGTGCTCTCAAATGAGAAATGAGGATCTTCATTCTTCTATATAAATACAAGATATATAAGTGAGATAGCATATTGCCTATAATTTGAATTACTCAAGGAAAATGTGCTATAAAAACCAAAGCTTCCACCACGCCACAGTAGCTCTGCAGAGAAGGATTTCATCTGAGCGAACGGGATGGCACGTGTGTGCTCTGGGGCCCCCAGTCCATCTAGTCTGGGACCACTCAACCTTTCCCTCTCTCCCCAATTTCTTCCCCTTCATGATGTTGATTGGCTTATTTTCACAAGACTCTTGATTGTAAAAATGAAAATGAAAATGAAAATAGAGGCAAACACTTCTGATCTTGCATCCTTCCCTTTCCAAGCTTGCTTCCTGGGAGAGATGCCAACGATGGCCATCAACATTGCTCCCCACTCCTCGTCCCCCCTCTCCTGCCTCAGGTGTCCCCACCGCCTCAGTGGGTCTGCTCTTGCCAGAGTCACCACACTTCCCGTTGCTGAATCCCATGGTCTCTTGGTCACCCAGATTTCATTTCTCTGCAACTCCTGAAACTCTCCTAACTGGCTTTCCACCTAGTCTTGTCCCTTTAAACCAATCCTTCAAAACCCCTAAAAAAGAAATACCATTATGTTCTTCTGATCCTGAGAGTAATTCAAGGACTGTCAATTGTGTATAGGAGAAGTTCTGTTCTCCTTAGCCTGGCAGAAAGCATCTTCCCACGTCTTGCCTTTTATGTGTCCCCCTCATATAGTTATTTCACATGAATACTGTCCCCTGCCTGCAATACACTCTCCTTATAACTTGTTTAACTCTTATAAACCCTTCCAAAATCATCTTCTACAGAAATATTTCTCAGAATGGCAATAATTGGTAGTTGAAGCAGTAAACTGTGCTGGATGCCATGCTGAACACTTTGCATTGTTAGTAGTATTTAATCCTTAAAATAGTTCCCTAACGTAGCTACCATAATCAGATCTATATTATATCATGTTGAAGAAACTGAGGTCCAAGGAGCTGAAATCAGCAGCCTGAAGTCACACGGCTAGAAGTGACAGAACTGGGATTTGACCACAATCTTTCTGATTCCAAAGCTTCAGCTTCTAAAAACTGTTGTATTCTGCCTGACCAAACAACGTTTTCAAGCAATTGGTGCACTTTTACCTCTGTAATTTTGTACCTTCTCTTCCTTTTATATGGGATATTTTCTCCCACTTTCCTAACAAAATTCTACCCATCATTTTTAGACACATCTTCCAGGACCTACGCCTCTAATGTGAATTAGGCACATCTTCCTCTCTGCACCTTGCAATTCCTCGACCCTAGCACTTAGCTTTGCACTGTAACTTTCTAACTACATGTGTCTTTCCCCTACTAAGATGACACATTTTTAATTAAGGGAAGGACTCTTTGACAATAACAACATGATGGTGATGACATGAAGAACAAGAAGGCAACATTAATGGTGTCCCATAAACAGACTGAAGTGGATCATTTGCATTATTTCTCATCATTCTATTATTCTTTTCTTAGGTTATTTATAATGTGGAATCAGCTGTATAAATCAGCACATGCAATTCTTCCAATTTCAGATGAATTATATTTCTGGTAAAGATGAAAGAGGAGTAATGACAACTTGTACCAGATTTTCTATTAGAAACAAAATCATAAATAACATTTGGTTCTTGATGAATTGTGTGTCCCAACTTTTTAAGATCAAAAAAGCATAATACACTATAAACTCTATACAACATATTTATGATATAAAGCTTCATAGCTCTATGCATCTTTTAATAAGGCATTTTTATATGTTGTGCTATTGGAGTTTACCACAGAAAATTCTTATCCTATTTATAAAAACACCTTATTTTGAAATAATTTTACAGTTACATATGAGTCACAAAGATAGTACAGAGAGTTCTGTAAATGGAACTCTCTGTATTAACTTTCCTTATATATATCTTATTTATCCTTATTTATGTTGACACAACTTTTTCTTAGGTTAGCATGTTACATACCATAGAACATTTATTGAAACTAAGAAATTAATCTTGATCAAACGCATTTAACTGAAGTGTAGGACTTATTTGGAATTCCCAAGTTTTTGCATGACTGATCTTTTTCAGTTCTAGGGTCTCATGCAGGATACCACATTGCATTTCATAGTCACATTTTCTTTTGTTTTTCTTGGCTGTGCCAGTCCTTCTAGTTTTCCTTGTTGTTAATGACCTTGATGGTTTTGAGGAGTACCAGTTAGGTAGTTTGTAGAGTGTCCCTCAAATCTGGACTGTCTGATGGTTTCTCATGATTAGATTGACATTATGGAATTTTTGGAGGATGAATACAATGGAGATGATATGCCTTTCTCATCTTATCATGGTGTTTATGATATCAATATGCCTTATTGTTGGCGATGTTAATTGTAGTCACGTGGGTAAGGTGATATCTGCCAGGTCTCTTCATTATACAGTTACAATATTTCTCTTTCCCTATTCTATTGGTTAGAAGCAAGTTACTAACTCCAGGTGACACTTAAGGAGGGAAGAATTAAGCTTTATCTCCTTGGAAGGAGGAGTATCAAAGAATTACAAAAAATAATTACAAAAAAATTTTTTTGGAGTGGATACTTTGAGGTCATGCAAAATTCTACTTCTTCTTACATTTTTGCATACTAATTTTAGCATTTATCAGTAGAGCTTGCCTGTAGCAGCTATACCTGTGGTGTTCTAATGGCAATTTTCTGTTTTCATTTATTATTCCATCATTTCTATTTCTCTACATTTATATATTATTTAGAATTATTCCTTCCTGTCCGTTTATTCAATCATGCAATTATATAAGTATGTATTTGTGGCTGTTTATTTCATTCTTCAGGTTATAATCCAGTACTATCCTCATTTACCCTACTGCTTAAGTATTCCTAATTTGGCCACTGGGATTCCCTTGAGTTAGCTCCTCTGACCTTTAGACAAACCTTCATCATTTTTTTTTCTTTTTAGCTTTTC
>JAQIFY010001581.1:0-14052 GCA_028533085.1 Varecia variegata | reverse complement strand
TGATGCGAAACGGAATGTGGAGGCCTCAGTCTGGAGGAAACTGCTCTCTCCTCATCTGCTGTTTTACCAACATAAACCGGATTAATTCCCCGACCCTGTTCAGGACTCCCAGATCAGGGCCAGAGTGTCCCAGAATCTTCCGTTAGAAAACGTGAGTGTTTTCTCAGAACTTCAAGTGAGAAGTCCCTTGACTCCAGCTGGGGAACCACTCCATGGTGCTGTGTTCCCCGGGGGAGGCTGGGATCACAACAGACAGGCTGGCGAACGAGCCCTGCGCAGCGGATAGGGCCAGGGCCAGGAGTCAGCCTGCAGTCCCTCCATCAGGCCTATGTTTGTGGGCGATGCTGGAAGGCTGTGTCCATGTCCTTCTCCAGCCCCAGTGATGTCTAACCCTTTGCACTGGGATCATAGAATACATGCTTGAAGACTGGGCCTGTGAAAAGCTTTCTCATTGCCTGGCAGCCAGCACCTGTACCCGTGAAGCTGGAAATGAGCTTCCCTGAGGGCTGTGTCTTTGGGACGGAAAGCCTCAGGAGTGCAGGTGGCGGCTGCATGCGTCAGCTTGTACAGTTTCCCAGATCCAGGCTGAGCGAGGTGGAGATGGGAACGGGTCATTCCTGAGCACTCCGCCACCAGCCGGCCACAGCAGACCCACGGCCGTGACGCTAATATCCTCTCCCCTCCCTTTTCACTCCCAGCTGGCTGCTCCAAGACCCTGGCATGAGGCTGAGAACAACCTACAAGGGCTTCACAGAAGCAGTGGACCTTTATTTCGATCACCTGATGTCCAGGGTGGTGCCACTCCAGGTACAAGCAAAGCGACTCTTCTTTGATCCTCACCTGTCTTCCCACTAGGGCTTGCCCTTCTTTTCAGCACAGGAACACACTCTTCCCCCTGGACTGAGATCGTAGTCAGTTGGAGGGGCTTGCAGTAGTTGTCTTTGAAAGATCTGTGTGTTTCAGTGTTGTCTCAGGTGGGCGCAGTGCTGAAAGGACAGACAGGTGTAAGGGACCACATGGCTCCATGCAGTGCTGGAGCTGCACTGGCGATGGTAGACAGGGATGTCCTGATAACCGAGAATGCTCGTCTATCAGCAGCCCAGTAGCACAGTGGCTCAGTTCTGCACAGAGAGGAGCACATGTGGGTCAGCCCTCGCATACAAGACAGCAGGACTTTTTGTAAATTCTTCTTGTAAATTATAAAATTCCAGTTGATGACTTTTCAAGATACTTCTCTCTGCTACCAAAAGGGTGCTGCATGGTATACATTTGCTATTGAAAACATATGTGTTAAAATAAATTTTAGGGGGAAAGTATTTTAACATTTTACATAATAATTGGAAGCAATAAAAAAGCAGGAATGGGAAAAACCAATCCAGTTGCTTATATAAAAGCATGAAGAGTGACTCTGAGAAATTAGTACATCAATAAAAAATTATTACATCAGTAAAAATTGCTCTTAAGTCAATAGTTTAGAATATTCACAGCACACATGAAGGGAACTGCCAGATAAAACACAGGATACCCAGTTAAGTTTGAATTTCAGATAAGCAAGGATTAATTTTTTTGGTATAAATATATCCCAAGTATCGTATGGGCCATGCTTACACTAAAAAAATTATTCATTGTGAATTTAAATTTAGCTGGGTGTCCTGTGTTTTTATTTATTAAATCTGACAGCCCTAATCAGGAAAGAATCAAGAAGCTGGGACGTTATTAGCCAGGGTTGTGCAGGGAAGATGGGGTTGCAGACACTATTCAGCAGGTTATAGCAGCAGGGGGCCAGTGCCCCAGGTGGGTGGGGGACAGTGGGGAAGGCCACCCTGGGACTGTGGCTTTGAGGCACTCATAGACATGGAAATGGAATACCAAAGCTCCCCCTGCCCCAGTATGACATACTATTTTATTTTATTTATTTTTATTGTAGTAAAACTTGCCATTTTAACCATTTTTTAAGTATACAGTTCAGTGGCATCAGTACATTCACATTGTTGTGCAATATCACCACAATCTTGGTTCAGGCTACTGTAACAAAGTACCATAGACTGGGTGGCTTACAAACAACAGACATTTATTTCTCACAATTCTGGAGGCTGGAAGTCCAAGATCAAGGCACCGGCAGATTTGAGGTCTCGTGAAGGCTCTCTTCCACGGTACAGATGGCTATCTTCTTGTGTATCTTCACATGGCAGTGAGAGAGCTCTCTGGGGTCCCTTTATAAGGGCACTAATTCCATTCATGGAGACTCCACCCTCATGACCTAATCACCATCCAAAGGTCCCACTTCTTAACACTGTCACATTGGGGTTAGGATTTTGACATACGAGTTTTGGGGAACACAAATATTCAGTCTGTTGTAACCATTATACATCTCCAGACCTTTTTCATCTTCCCTGATTGAAACTCTGTAGCCATTGAAGTCCCCATTCTTCCCTTTCTGTAGATTCTGGCAACCACCATTCTGCTGTCTGTCTCTATGGATTTGACTATTCTAGCTACTTTATATAAATGGAATCATAATATTGTGACTGGCTTATTTCACTTAGCATAATGTTCTCAGAGTTTATCCCGGTTGTAGCATGTGTCAGAATTTCCTTCCTTTTGGATGTTGAGTAATATTCTACTGCATGTATACACCACATTTTGTTTATCCATTTCATCCATCAGTGGACACTTGGGCTGCTTCCATGTTTTGGCTACTATAAAGAATGCTTCTGTGAACATGGATGTACAAGTATCTTCCCGAGTATTTGCTTTCACTTCTTTTGCAAATATATCTAGAAGTGAAATTGCTGGATCAAATTGTAATTCTATGTTTAATTTTTTGAGCAACTGCCATACTGTTTTCCACTGAAGTCGTACCATATTACATTCCCACCAGCAATGCACAAGCATTCCAATTCCACCACATCCTTACCAACACTTGTTATTTTCTGTTTATTTGGTAAGAGCTATCCTAATAGGTGTGAAATAGTATCTCATTGTGGTTTTGATTTGCATTTCCCTAATGACTAGTGATGTTGAGCATCTTTTCATGTGCTTATTGGTCATTTGTATATCTTTGGAAAAAAATTTATTAAATCCTTGTCCCATTTTTGAACCTTATCTTTTTTTGTTGAAAATATTTTATGTCATCCCATGGGTTGCCTTCTCCTTTGATAGGATTCTTTTATGTACAAAAGTTTTTAATTTTGATTAAGTCTAACATATTTATTTTTTCTTTTGTTGTCTTTGCTTTTGGTGCCATATCCAAGAAATTGTTGCCAAATTCAAGGTCATGAAACTTTTTTCTTATGTTTTCTTCTGAGAGTTTTGTACTTTTTTAGCTCTTGTGTTCAGGTCTTTGATCCATTTTGAGTTAATTTTTATATATGGTGCAAGGTAAGAATCCAACTTCATTTTCTTTGCATGTGAATATTTAGTTTTCCCAACTTTTCCCCATTGAATGGCTTTGTTTGACAACCTTGTCAGAAATCATTTGACCAGAGCTGGGTGTGGTAGCCCATGCTTGTAATCCCAGTGACTAAGAAGGCTGAGGTCTGAGGATCACTTGAAGCTAGGAGTTCAAGACCAGACTGGGCAACATATTGAGACCCTATCTCAAAAAAATGAAAAAATTAGCTGAGGATGATGTTGTGTGCCTGTAGTCCTAGCTGCTAGGGAGGCTAAGGCAGGAGGATTGCTTGAACTCAGAAGTTCAAGGTTACAGTGAACTATGATCGTGCCACTGCACTCTAGTCTGGGCAACAGAGTGAGACCTCTTTTCTAAAAGAAAAAAAAAAAAAACAACATTTCATCATATGTCTTTCTTTATGCCATTATCATACTGTTTTGATTAGTGTAGCTTTGTGGTAAATTTTGAAATCAGAAAGTGTGAGACCTCTGACTTTGTTCTTTTTTAACATTGTTTTGCTATTCATTATCCCTTGAGAGGCCCTATGAATTTTAGGATGGCTTTTTCTATTTCAGCAAAAATATTTTTGAGATTTTGATAGTGATTGCATCGAGTCTATGGATCACTTTGGGTAGAATAGACATCTTAACAATATGAAGTCTTCCCATCTGTGAACACAGGGTATCTTTCCTTTTATTGGTGTTCTTCTTTATAGTCTTTTAGCATCATTTTATAGTTTTCTGTACCTTATTGGTTATATTTATTTCTAAGTATTTTATTATTTTTAATGCTGTTGTAAATGTAAATGTTCATTGATAGTTTATACAAACAGAATTGATTTGTATGTATTAATTTTATGTCTTGTAAGTTTGCTAGATTCATTAGCTATATAATTTTTGTGTGTGTATGTATAATCTTTATAATTTTCTACATTTAAGATAATGTTGTTTGCAAACAGAGATCAGTGTACTTTTTTCTTAACAATTTGGATGGCTTTTATTTTTCTTGACTAATTGCTCTGGCTAGGACTTCCAGTACTATGTTGCATAAAAGTGGCAAAAGCAGGAATCCTTGTCTTGTTCCTGATCTTAGGAGGAAAAGCTTTCAGTCTTTCAACCGTTGAGTATGATGCTGGCTATGGGCTTTTCATAAATGGCCTGTTTATGTTGAGGTAATTTCCTTCTCTTCCTAGTTTGTTGAGTGTTTTTATCATGAAAGAGTGTTGAATTTTGTAAAATGCTTTTTCTGCATCAATTGAGATCATTATGTTTTTTTCTTAATTTTGTTAATGTGATTACATTGACTGATTTTTGTATGTCAAATCAATCTTGGATTCCAGGAATAAATCCCACTTGTTTACAGTGTTAACAATCCTTTTAATATGCTGCTGAATTTATTTTGCTAATACTTTGTTGAGGATTTTTGCATCAATATTTATAAGGAATATTAGTCTTTAGTTTTCCTATAGTGTCTTTGGTTTGGTAATTCTGGCCTCATAGAATAAGGAATGTGTTTTCCCCTTCAATTTTTGGGAAGAGTTTGAGAAGAACGGGTGTTGGTTCTTCTTTAAATGTTTGGTAGAATCTAACAGTGAAGCCATCTGGTCTTGGGCTTTTATTTGTTTGAGGTTTTTGGTTACCCATTCAATCTCCTTACTATAGTTCGATTCAGATTTTCTATTTCTTCATGATTTAGTCTTGGCACATTGTGTGTTTCTAGGAATTTGTTTCATCTAGGTTGTTCAATTTGTTGGTGTTCAATTGTGCATATTCCTCTCTTTTTATTGCCATAAAATCAGCAATAATATCCCCTATTTTGTTTTTGATTTTAGTTGAGTCTTTTCTCTTTTTTTCTTAGTTTAGCTGAAAGTTTGTCAATTTTGTTGATCTTTTCAAAACACCAAATCTTGGTGTTGTTAATTTTTTAATTATTTTTGTATTCTTTCTTTTATTCTCTGCTCTAATCTTTGTTATTTCCTTTCTTCTGCCACCTTTGAATTTAGTTTGTTTCCCTTTTTCTGTTTTTTTAAGGTATAAAGTTAGGTTACTGATGTGAGACTTTTCATCCTTTAAATGTATTCACAGCTATAAATTTATCTGTTAGCACTTTCACTGCATCCCATAAATTTGTTGTGTTTTCGTTTTAATTTGTCTCAAGATATTTTCTAGTTTCTCTTACAATTTCCTCTTTGAGCCATTGGTTATTTAAGAGTGTGTTAATTTCCACATATTTGCATTTTTTGGTTTTCCTTTTGTTATTGATTTCTAGTATCATTCCATTGTGAGTGGAAAAGAAACTGTATGAATTCAATCTTTTAAATTTATTAAGGCTTGTTTTGTGGCCTAACATATACTCTATCTTGGAGAGTGTTCTATGTGCCTGTGAGAAAAATATGTGTTGTGCTGTTTTAGGATGGAGTATTGTATATATATATCTGTTAGTCCATAGTGTTGTTCAAGTCCTCTATGTTGTTACTGATTTTCCATGTAGTTGTTCTATCCATTTTTGATAGTGGGATGTTTAGTCAACTATCCCAACTATTTTGATAGTGGGATGTTTAGTCAACTACACTACTATTATTGTTGAGCCAGCTTGTATTTCTCCCCACAATTCTGTCAGTTTGGTTCATATACTTTGGATCCTTGGTATCTGGTGCATATATGTTTATAATTGTTATACATTCTTGGTGAATTGACCCTTTTATCATTATATATATTATATAATGTCTTTCTGTTTTCTCTTGTAACAGTTTTTGGTATAAATTCTATTTTGTTTGATATTATTAAAGCCATCCCTGTTCTCTTTTGGTTACTGTTTGCATAAAATAACTTTTTCCATTCTTTCACTTTCAACCTTTGTGTATGCTTAGATCTAAAGTGAGTATCTTATAGACAGCATATAGTTGGATATTATTTTTTATCCATTCTGCCAGTGTATCTCTTTTGATTGGGGGGTTTACTCTATTTACATTTAAAGTAATTACTGACAGCGAAACACTTACTTTTGCCATTTTGTTGTTTTCTGTATGTCTATTACAGCTTTTTTGTCCCTCATTTCCTCCATTAATGCCTTCCTTTGTGTCTAGTTGTTTTTTTATAGTGACACTTTCTTATAGTGATTCCCTTTTAATTTTATTTTGTGTATATATTATAGATTTTTTGTCTTTACCATGGGATTACATACAATATTCTAAAGTTGTGACATTCATTCTTAAATTGATGCCAACTTAACTTCAATTGCACACACAATCTACTCCTTTACAGTTCTGTTCTTCCACTTGATGTTACAAATTATGTCTTTATATATGACACACCCATTAGCATACATTGATAATTATTTCTGTGCATTTGTCTTTTAAATCTCGTAGAACGTAAGTCACATTATAAACTGAAATTATAATAATGTTTTACATATTTTTCATGCATTTGCCTTTACTAGAGAAGTTTATATTTTCATACAGCTTCAAGTTACTGTATAGCAGCATCCTTTCATTTCAACTTGAGGCATTTTTTTTGTGAGGCAGATCTAGTGGTAATGAACTCCCTCAGCTTTTCTTTGTCTGGGAGTATCTTAATTTCTTCCTCACTTTTGAAAGACAGTTTTCCTGGATATAGAATTTTCAGTTGCCACATTTTTTTTTTCTTTCAGCATTTTGATTATATAATCTCATTGCCTTCTGGCCCACAAAGTTTCTGCTGAGATATCCTTTATAGTCTTATTGAGGATCCCTTGTATGTGACAAGTCACTTTTCTCTTGCTGCATTCAAGAATCTCTCTTTGTTTTTGTCTTTCAACAGTTCTATTATAATGTGTCACTGTGTGGCTCTCTGGGTTATCCTCCTTGGAGTTTATTGAGCTTCTCAGAGTCACATAGTCATGTCTTCCCTCAAATTTGAGAGGTTTTCAGCCATTATTTCTTCCTTCAAATAATTTCTCTTTCCCTTTTCCTCTCTTTTCCTCCTAGGATCACCAGAATGAGTATATTATTGGTCTGCTTATGGTGTTACATAAGTCCTTAGGCTCTGGTCACTTTTCTTCTTTTTTCTTTTTGCTCCTCAGACTCAATGATTTCAAATGATCTATCCTCAACTTCACTTAGTCTTTCCCCTGCCTGTTTGAGTCTGCAGTTGTACTCTAGTGAATCTTTAAATTTAGATATTACAATTTTCAGTGCCAGATTTTCTATTTGGTTCTTTTTTTATAATTTCTGTTTCTTTGTTGATATTCTCATGTTGTTCATATATCATTTTTATGTTCCCTTTAGTTCTTTGTTAGTTTTATTCTTTAGCTCTTTGAGCATATTTACAAAAGTTGTTATAAAGTCTTTTTTTACAAAGTCTAGTATGCGTGTTTCCTCAGAGACAGTTTTTGGAGATTTATTTTGTTCATTTGAATGAGTCATATTTCCCTGTTTCTTTGTACATGTTGTTTTTTGTTGTTGTTGAATGTTGGACATTTGAAAAAGAAAAAACAGCTCTTCCAGTATTTGCAGACTGGCAGGGAAGACTCACTAATTAGTGGGCCCTGAGCCTGGAGATCAGTCCAGGGTGAAGACTTAAGATCTCAGATCTTTTTATGGGCATGTGTCCTGTCTACACCTGTGTATGTGCTTTTTTTTTTTTTTTTAACCCCCTGGCTGCTTTAAAATGTCTCATCTCAGCTTCTTGGGTCCTTACATGCTCTATCCTATCCTTCTTCCCATAATTCCTTTCCCCCAGCCATCCATAAGTTTGTAGACCCCCAGCAGTTTTCACAGGTTGTGGTACCTGCCACTGCTTCTGTAGCTTCCAACCTGAGGTCCAAACTATGCTGACGTTTCCTGTCTGAGCTCCACATCAGACAAGATAGAAACCAGTCCACTGGGCAGTGCATAGACAAGCCAGAACATTGTAAACAAGTCCTATTTTGTGCTTTTCATCCTGAGGGGGGAGCTGGGAATTAGGGCACTTCCCCCTGACCACCCGTGCTATACTGAGGAGGGGTGGGGCAAGGGCAAGTAAAAACATCATAAAATTTCCCACCATTTTGCATGTAGCTTTTTTTTGATTGGGCATTCACCTGTTTGGTTAGATCTTGGAGTGGTTTCCAGAGTGCCTATAAAGTTATTTTAGTCCATCTGTAGTTGTTTCTTTGATGTTTCCATGGGAGAATGAGGGCCTGGTGCTTTCTACTACACTGTCTTACTGACGTCACTCTCAATTATATACCAAACCTTTTGAGACTTTTTTTTTTCCTTTTTTTTTCTTTTTTTTTTTCTTTTTTTCTTTATTATAGCTTATTATGGGGGTACAACCATTCTGATTAAGTATATTGCCCATGCCCAAATGGGATATTTTGTAGTAATTGGTGAATTTAGATCATCCGGTTCCCATTAGAAACTGAGCTTCTGATCGTTCATCTCTCTCCCCAGTACAAGCATGGGGGACCCATCATTGCTGTGCAAGTGGAGAATGAATATGGTTCCTACAACAAAGACCCCGCGTATATGCCTTACATCAAGAAGGTAAGAGTCAGCCTGGGTCCTTTGTTTATATTCCTTCCTCTGGAGTGTATGATGGGTTATATTGTGACATGTGGGTCTAATATTTTTCTCATTAATAGCTCATCTCCCAACACCATTTATTAATCAGTGAATTTTTCTCCATTGTCTTATTTCAGTAGGGTTATCAGTTATTTACCTTTCATTGACTGAGTTTAATTTGGGATTGTAGTACACATCTGGTGTTTCAGGGGCCGAGAATAAAGGAATTGGCTTGACTGAGTAGTGATGATTAGGGAAGGCTTTTTGGAGAGGCTGTCCTCATTCCAGCATCTAAAGCAGTGCTTCTCGGCCTTGACTGTACATTGGCTTTACAGGGGAGCTTCAAAAACATCCCTGTGCTGAGGCCATACACCACACCAATTAAATAAGAATCTCTGGGGTGGGCTCAGACGTCCGATTCCAATGTGTGCGGGAAGTTGAGAACCATGGATTTAATATACAGCAAATCAGGGAAGGGCAGAGTAACACTTAAAAAAACAGGCTAATAGATCTGGTTTCTGTCACTTAGTAGCTGAGACCTTGAACAAATGCTTTGATTTTTCTAAACCTCTTTTTTCTCTTCTATAAAGTGGGGCTAATGAGAATATTTGCCTCTCTGAATTGTGAGTATTATGTGGGATCATGCAGCTTAGTACTGTTGTAGGTACACAGTAAGTTGTCAATACACAGGCCCTTGAGAGAGTCCATGGCATTACTTCAGCATACTTTGGAGGTCCGGCCGTGGTGTGAGTTGAGGACATGTTAAGTAGCCTCAGTGAATCCACCTGATTGAAGGCTGGATGGCTTTGTCCCTTGATGCCCTGGGCAGCATCTCTTCTGCTGTCATGTGCAGATTCATTTTCCATTTGAAAATTATTTCAGTTCTTACAGATGATACCGAGGCTCAAACACTCCAGCTTGCAGGTTCTTATCCTTCTTCCCACCTGCAGAAAGCCCTGTTAGTAGGGAGCAGGGCTGTGTCCAGAAGGGTGGCATTCCTCAAACTGGGAAGGAGCAAGTTCGTCCTGATGGCCAAGCCCAACCGGAGTTGGAACTGGGGCACACCCCGGCTTCCTCTTGTCTTTGAATTAGCTAGGAAGATTCTATCCCAGGCACAGGAGTTAAGAGCTTCTCCGGCGACACCTGGTTCCCTCAGACTATCTCTCGGCCTCTGGGGCTTCTCCAGTAGTTGTTACTGAATTACTCAGCTGCAGAGAAGGCGAGCTCCACTCAGCAGACAGAGAGGAGCGGTGGCTCCTTCAGGGACCTGGCCTGTTCAGTCACGCTTCCCTGGTACCCACGTGACTCAGGTGGACAAAGAGAAGGAGCAGTGCCAGTATTGAATGACCTTGGGTGAGTAACGTCACCTTTATGAGTCTAAGTTTCATCATGTGCACGAGGAAGACAAGAATGCACTTCTCTAAGGTGGCATGAGGACAGCGTAGATAACAGGCACAAAGCACTGGAGGCACTTGACAGGCTGCTGGTGCTTGGGAAATGGTATTTATCCCTTACAGGGCGGGGTCAATACACGAGTGCCCAGGAAAAGGTAAGTGTGCGCATATATAGTAGGAAGCTATGTGAATGCTCATTAAATACCAGGGAATGATTAGTGTAGGGACCAAGGCCCTTTGCCCCTGAAAACTTCGCTGAAAAATCGGTGACATAAGACAGATTGATTAATAGGAGAAAAGTCATACAAATTTATTTAACATGTGTACAAGGGAGCCTTTAGAATGAAGACCCAAAGATACAGGGAAAATTGTCCATTTTTATGCTTAGATTCAACAGAATGTGGACAGCCATGTGGAAATATGACTGGCCAGAAAGGGTATGAGCTAATGCTAACAGACCGAGTGGGAAACCCAGCAAGGCCTGTCTGTCTGGATTCTTCCTGGCCTCTCTGGGCAGCATTCCTTCCTCTGGGTGTGGGGCAGGGCCCTCTCTGGACTGGGGGTCCTAGGACCTATATCAAACAAGGTAGGTCAGATAGTTTCTTTATGGCCAATTTTTAGGCAGAATAATTATAGGTTTTATGGCTGGATTTTGAGAAAAGGGGTTCTGGTTTCTATGGCCCACCTTGGGGAAGAGGGACTCTAGTTCCTACGGCTAACCTCAGGGAAGAGTGGGACTGGGACACAGGAGGACAGGAGAAGGTCAGAGAAAAACTTTAGCTTCTGAGGCCTTCATCCTGGGGTACTGTGTTCTGAGCCCCAACACTAGTTAGATAGTTATAAGGCAGTAAATCTAGGGTTTCTGATAACAATCTCCCCTGGCCTTGCGGACTAAATTCTCAGTTTCATGCCTGAGAAGTACAGCCCCCCTGCTGGCTCCTTACAGCCCGTGGGGTTAGACACGAGCTTTGTTCACCTACCGGATTATCTCTCTGCCTCCCCAGTTTCCAAAAGAATGCAGTTGAAATAAGCAGTTTTGTCATATATCTGGAGAGGAAGTTATAGGGAGATCCATCCCCTTTGCTGGGGTTTCTGATGCAAAAGAGCCCAGAGCCTTTGAAAGAGGATGGGCTCTGGGTTCAGGCCCATGCTCTCGCAGCAGCTCTGCAACCCGTGACACCTGAGTCAGCCTCGCTGAGCCTCCTCTTCTCTTATTAAGATATTAATCACGAAGATCAAATAGGACAGTGTGTAAAGTGCTTAGCAGAAGGCCTAAATGGTAGTAAATGCTCCATAAATGTTAGCAGTTATTCTGAGCGTAGTAGTCGTCACTGCTGCTCAAGCACAGTGTGTTTCTTGCACTTCCTCACCCCTGAAGTGCAGCCTCCAGGAGTGCTTCCTGCTCTGCTGGGCTTGGGCAGCGCACCCGCACCCGGGCACATGACTGGGCAGGGCTGTCACCCAAGGCCCTGCTGGCTCAGTGTGGGGCAGGGACAGGCTGCCTGCTTATGGTGTGGGTGAGGGAGGGTGTGAGTGTTGTCCCAGAGGCCTGAGCCCCTCGCTGGGGCCCAGCATGTGTCTCTGGGGGATGGCATAGCAGCGGGCTTCCCTGAGGAACAGCAAACCAGCCAGACCCACACCTTGCTGGATCAGGACAACCAAGGGCACCTCTCCCCTGATGTGGCTGGAGTTAAGCTGTCTGGGGCTCTGCTGAGTACGGCAGGCACAGATGGGGGGTTTCTGTTTTCCACAGAGAAATAAATGCTTTATTTAGAAACCCTCCCTCTTACTCTTCAGGCTACCCCGTCCCCAGCTGTGTGACACTGCAGAAGCTCTGAGGAATGAGGGCAGACAATGACTTATCTTATTTCCCCCCCACAGGCCTTGGAGGACCGTGGCATTGTGGAGCTGCTCTTGACTTCAGACAACAAGGATGGCCTGAGCAAAGGACTCGTGCACGGAGGTACTTGCGGGCAGGCAGCTGTCCCGCCGGGTGGGGGGCTCCCCCAGGCGGGATTGAGACACGAGCAGGACTTTCTCTGGGGCCCGGGGCTGCAGAGGGTTGGAGGGCTGTGCCAGAGACGGAGGTGCCCTGGTCAGCCCTGCAGCTGGGCTCCCACCCTGCCGAGCTCTCGAGGCACCGACAGCACTCTGCAGACTGCTGCCCTGCTTGCGGGCTTCCTTCTGCCAGCAAAGGGCCACTGTTTTCCCCGACTGTGCAGGCCTCAAACCTTGTAGTCCCTCTCAGCCCTCCGCGCCATGTGCCCAGCACACCTACCGTCACCACATCCTTTTCATCTTGAGCTTTCACCTCCCAATACATCCAGAATCCAAACACGGCTCACCACCTCACCTGAGGCATCGTTCCTCGCTGGCGTTGCTGCAGTAGCATTTGGGCTGACCTCCCTTTTATTCAAGGACTCCTCTACAGATTTTTCCCAACACAGCAGCCTGTGTATGCGCGCCTTTGAAAATGTCATCCGGATTATCTTACTTCCCGCTCGAACTCCAGGTGTCCCCAGCTCAGAGTGAAGCGCAAGTTCTGAGAATGACCCAGAAGTGCATCCCCACTGGCCTTCCGGCCCGCTGAGCTCACCTGCTGCTGCCCTTTGCCCAGTCTGGTCCACCCTCCTGGCCTCCCTGCTGTTCCTGGCATATACTGGACCCCAGCCCTGGGGACTGTACACTCCTTCCAGAGAGCCGCGCGGCTGCTGAAATCTCCTTGTTCACAGTGAGGCTTTCTCTGAGCGCCCCACTTGGAACAGCACTTCTTCCTGGGGCTCCCTAGTCTTCTCCCCTGCTTGCCTTTTGCCCTCTAACATTCGGGGCAGTTTATTCATTGTTTCGCCAAAGCAGTAAGCCCTGCGGGGCTGGGCTTTGCCTGTCTTGTCAGGCTGTGCTCTCCTGCACAGACCTGGTCTGTGGACTGAAAAGATGAAGCCTCCTATGGGCTGCGGCGGGCCCTCCTGCGGACTCCCGCGCTGTGCCACGGCATGTCCTACGCTTCGCTGTGCTCTTTTGCATTTCCCTCCATAGCCTGAGCTGCTTGAAGATAGAGACGTCTGTCTCTATATCCGTGCAGCAGTGCCTGGCATGTGGCGCAGGGAATGACTGTTGGATGAATGGGGAGGAGAAGGCTCTTGTCCTCAGGCAGACCAAGTTGGTCAAGGACCCAGACCCTGCATCTCAGGGCAGGACGAGGACCAGCAGCAATTCCCACTCTGTCCACGCGGTGGCACTGCCTCCCCGTGGCTGCTTCCACGCCCCGGCACAGGCTGGAGGGGCTGTGGCCACGCAGGGGAGACTCCTTTGATCCCGCTGCACATTTTCAGCACTTGGCCATGTCGCGATGACAGGCCCTGCGAGGGTGAGGATGCTGGGCGTCTCCGAGAGCTGGCTGCCTTCTCTGTGTCCCCCTCCTCCCTGCAGGCACTGGCCTCCTGCCCCTGGTGCCACCTACTGCCTGGAAATTTTTTTTCATTAAGTAATTAAAAATTAGTTAAAATAATGCATCCACATGGACTAAAAATAAATGATAGAAAATGCTTACAGAGAAACACAGTGTTGCCTGCTTCCTCATCCCATTCACCAGAAATGACCATTTTCAACTCTTCTGACTTTTTCTTCGGGTATTTTCCTTCATATTTCTCAACAACATGCGCGTAGAACTCTGCATTCATTGCTTTCAGTTCTGCCTATTGGCGTCCTGTTCCAGTGGATGACTTGGCTTTCTTTGCTGCCCT
>JAQIFY010001580.1:0-14053 GCA_028533085.1 Varecia variegata | reverse complement strand
TGGTAACAGAAGGTGTCAGATAACCAAGTCCACATTGTCCTGACCATCTAGGTGGGAACCACTTGTATACTTTATTGCCACACAAGATAAAAAGACCAGTGTTATTTACAGATAGGATCAAGTTGCAACCCATGACCTCCCAGCCTGGAGCTTTCTGTGCCTTTTCTTCCTCATTGGGACTTGCACATCTCCTGTCTCCATGTGTTCCTACCATTTTGTGAGAAAAGAACAGGTTGTGAAATATTTGTTACAATATTTGATATTTTGTCTGGTTCTGGCAGTTATAGGGCTTAGTTTTGTCACCTAACCAGGTCAGTCCAGACTTTTGGACTGTCCATATGTAATCTTTAATGTGTGGCAACTAGACAAGGAGAGCAAGTCAGCTCCCCTGGCACAGCGGAGCCAGTTGCACAGGCCTGGCTTGTGAGCCGTCCATAACATCTGGTGATTTGACAAGTGTTGACATCATGAGGGTTACTGTCAGCACCATCTAAGAAGTGCAAGAATGTCATCTGTGGAATCAAACCATAGGGTGTGATTGCAATATTGCCCTAGTATGTCACCACTAAAGATAAAAGATAAAAATTTTCTTTCTCATAACTTTACCTGAGCAAAAGACAGTTCTTAAGCTTCCACAGAAGTTTTTCTGTGTCCAGTTTACTCACCAACAGGAGAAGCAGCATGATGATTTTTCTCTGCTTGTGGATACCACATCTTGTCACATATCTATCTTCTGGACTGGTTCCACCAGGTACTCACATTTGCAGAAACAAAAATGAGTCCAGGTTCCTTTGCATGATCTAGATGTTTGCATAACCAGTGATTTGATTGATTAGTAAGTGGGGCCAGGATTTGAAAGACTGGTGCAAAGGGATGCTGGTCTGACCTGCTGGAAAAACAGTAAGGGTTAATAAAAGCAAGGCATAGCTTGCAAGAAGAGTCATAGTGGAACACTAAAAGAGAATGTGTCACCATCAAATTGGTATTAACTGATCAACACTTAAGTGCACATGTAGTAGTAACATTCATTGGGTGTTGGGCAGATGGGGGGGGGAGGAGGGGATGGGTATATTCACACCTAATAGGTGCGGTGCACACTGTCTGGGTGATGGACATGCTTGAAGCTCTGACTCAGGTGGGGCAAGGGCAATACACCTAACCTAAACATTTGTACCCCCGTAATATGCTTAAATAAAAATAATTTAAAAAAAAAGAGAATGTGGGGGTGAGGGAAAATTTTCCCATTGCCCCAGAAGTTTCACTGAAAGATCAACACACAATTAAGGCAGATTAATAAGAGAAAGAGATTTATTTACTGTGGGAAAGGGGATAATCACAGAGTGATTACCCAATATCCCAGTGGGGTCCAGAAATTTGTATACCCTCATTTTAGAGGGGAAGGGGAGATGAGGAATATAGGTAATTCTTTCTAGAAGCAATAAATAGTTATTAGGGAGGATGGATAGATACAATATTTAAGAGAATGAATGGATGGGGGAAACAGAATGACTTGTAAATAATTATCTTTGGAAATTAAATTAACCTGAGAGACAGGTATTATCTTTAAAATTATTTGGGCCAGGTCTGCTTGCATTCTTGATCTTCTTTCCTGTAATATATTGAGATAACATGGAGGGGAAGGGAAGTCAATTGTTCTTTATGATTGGTTCTTCTGTTTTTTTGCAGAAAGAGAGAATGCTTCTTCCAACACCTATTGATCTCTATGGAGCTTTAATTCAAAATACTCTTTATACCAGAGTCATATTTTGGGGTGAAATATCCTGAGCTCCTTTAATGGAGAATGCTTCCTCAGGCAGATCTACAAGTATGCTCATTTTATAGTCCTGACATTAGACTGGCACAATGTCCTTACATAGATAAGGTAATAAAATTTCCCTTCAGAAGGAAATAGAGCCTCCTTCCTTGGAAAAGTAGGGGAGGACCTGAAGAGGACAGCTCAGCAGGAAATAGAACAATTAAAAGAGAAGGAAAAAACTCAATAATACAAACAATAGGTTGAAAAGTTAAAGTTAGTTTTTGAACTGCTTCCTGGTTCAGTTAATATTTACCATTTGCAACTTTTTTTCTGCTGGTAGAACAAAGGCTTTGTCTCTACGAGTACAATATAAGAAGCCAAACAGCCAGCATCTCTCCATTGTGACAACTGTGGCTTTCCTTGTCACTACTCCGGAAGTCCCAAGGAGACCACGATGGAGAAGATTCTTCTGGGTGTCCTACTCCTTACCACTGTCACAGGAGGTGTGCCAGCTGGTTCAGGTGGGTTTTGAGCCTAATTGGGAAGTTTTCTACAAGTTTCAGGGGAACTAGAGTATACCACATTTTGTTGTTTTGCTGCTGCTGCTGCTATTTCAGGAAGGTATGAGTATATAAGCAATCTACCTCAAAACTCAGCAGCTTGAAGCCACAAACATTTATTGACTTGTAGTTTCTGTGTATCAAGAATTAGGGAGTGGCTTAGCTGATAATTCTGACCCAGAGTCTCTCATGAGGTTGATGTCACTCAATCAGGACTGTAGTTTCTTCTGAAGGCTTGGCTAGAAGAGGATCTACTTCTAAGCTCACTTACATGGTTACTGCCAGGATTCAGTGCCTTACAGGTGTTGGACTGAGGGCCTCAGTTTCTCACTGGCTATTGGCCATACCTCCCTTAGCTCCTTGCCACAGGGCCTTTCTGTAGAGGATCCCACAACATGGCAGCTGTCTTCTCCAAAAGTGAGTGATCCTGACACAGGGAGAGAAAGGGCCCAGCACAGAAGCCACAGCCTTTTCATAATCTATTCTTAGAAATCACATGCTTCACTCATGTGGTATTCTTTTCATTAGGAGTGAGTCAGCCCACACCCAAGGGGAGGAGAATTATTTTTGGACATATTTTTAAACCACCACAGATGCTAATGAACAAGGATACGCCTAGCATAAGGAAGTCTTAGGGCTAGAGAAGGAACAGGCTTTGCTTGTTGAATAGAAACATCGTTCCCTCTCACCTGAGAGAATAAGAAGGGATGTGTGGTTTTGCTAGAAAAAGAGCAGTTGTTACAAGGGTTGGGGTGTTCTCTCCCTGATCCCCTTCAAGCGCTTAGTCTCTGTAACATGAGAGAAAATAAGAAATTTTGGAAGTAGCTTGGACTTTAAATCAGTGAACCAGTTTCTCCCAACCTAACTGAATTACCTTTGTGAAGTTGCTCAACTCTAATCTTCAGCTTCTTCATCTGTACAATGGGGATAAAAACAACATTTATCTAGCAAAGAGTTGCTATGAAGATTGGGTGAGATCAGTGAAAGGCAATAGGTACTTTGTGATGTGTAACTGTTATAAAATTTTTTTTTAATTAGCCATAAAAAAACTTTAATGTTTTGGCACTTTTTCCTTGCTATTACTGCCACTAAGGACAATCTTATCTTCTCACTTTCAGGACACCATTTCTCTACAGTATTACCGCCAGTAATAAGTTATTCAAAATCTCACTCTCTGACTAAGCACGCTGTTTTGCTCCAGGTTTGTTTACTGACAAGGTTACAAATCACAAACAGGGAGATAATTAGATCACAAGGCATGAATACATAGTTTACTTTTCTGTCTTCCTACTTCCTATTGTATTAACTAACGTTGTCTCTCTTTCTCTTTTTATTAAAGTCTATAATCTCTCCCTTAGTTTCCTCTCCCTCAGTTCCCTGTTCCTATTCTTTGTCCAGGGTGAGCATTTCTTAAGAAGCCTTGAATCTAGGAAACAGGAATTCATGCTGTTTTTCTATTTCCTGCTATGAAGCAAAACTAACTCAATTCAAGACTTCATAGTGCTTTTAGGCTATGTCTGCCTTGATTCAGTTAGCCATTATTCTCAACTTATTTTCCAGACCATAGCATTTATTAAATTTGCTTTCCTAAGCAAGAAAAAAATAGTTGGTTTTATAATGATTCAGCCCTCCTCTTCTCTTGTGGATCTTAAGAGGAAATAAGTCAATGGTTAGTAATACCATGATCCTGATATTGCAGTCACAGGGAAAAAACAATGGAAAATTGGGATACAATTTAAGACCAATTGGCACCCCTTAAATTGGCACCCCTGCAAAAAGGGGGCAGGGAAGAGAGCAAGGATGCTGGAAAGGTCTGGGCTGTGTGGCTTGCACACTAGTCTATTCCTTGGACTTAGCACTAACCACAGTGTTGGTCCATCACAGCCAAGCCAAAGTTCAAGATGAACCATTGAAAGTATACCTAACCCCAGGCACAAGTGTCTGTCCCATGGGAGAAATCTCAGAATCTGATCAGTGGCGGGAGGATGAGGTGCTTCATGCTTTATCCATTACACTCCATGTGTTAGCTGTGTTTCATTTTCTGTGACTGGTGTTTGCTATTTTATCTGGATGAAATCTGCAAGAAAAATGGAGTTGGGGGCTGATATAGGACATATTTAATTTACCTTTCTAACAGGACAGCTGAACCAAAACCCACCTTTTAATATTGACATTTTGCTTATATGTCAGCAAGATAATGTAGTTACAAGCACTTCATAAACTCCAGTGTGCTGTATATACTCTGTCAGGAGGCAGCCTAGAGTCCACAGTGAGAAAGAATGAAATAAGAAGGTTGACCAAATTTTTGTCACATTATCTTTTCTCCACAGACATGACAGGGAAGGTGTTTATTTTTCCTAAAGAATCTGCTACAGCCTATGTGTCCTTGATTCCCAAGGTGAAGAAGCCACTGCAGAACTTCACGCTGTGCCTGAAAGCCTTCACGGACCTCACCCGCCCTTACAGCCTCTTCTCCTACAACAGTCCGTCCCAGGACAATGAGCTTCTTCTCTTCGTCAAAAAAATGGGGGTGTACATGCTGTACATTGGGAATTCTGAGGTCACTTTCAATGTGCCCCCATCTCCTTACACCCCAACCCATGTCTGTGCAAGCTGGGAGTCTGCCTCTGGGATTGCTGAACTCTGGTTGAATGGAAAATTCCTGGGGAGGAAGGGAGTAAGACAGGGGTACTCTGTGGGGTCAGAGGCTAAGATTATCTTGGGACAAGAGCAGGATTCCTTTGGGGGACAATTTGATGCAAGTCAGTCCTTTGTTGGGGAGATATGGGATGTTTCCTTGTGGGATCATGTGCTCCCTCTAAAGGAGATGCGTGACTTGTGTAACAGTGGCAACATCTTGAACTGGCAGGACCTGACTTATGAAGATAATGGCTATGTGGTGACTAAGCCCAAGGTGTGGGCTTAGGTGTCATTCTCTTCAGGCATGATTTATGTTTAGTGATAATCACATACTCTTTGAAATTAAAGGCATTGATTTTATTATCTTTTTCTGGCTCTGTTTAAGATGGCTGAAACTACATCAAAAAAAGATAAGCTAGAACTTTAATATACACAATTTATTGTTACAAAAATTATTTTGGGTGAATTGCACCACAATTTTCTTTTGCATCAAACTACAGGAACTCAGGGGAACACATTGCTTTCAGTATTGGTCACCAATCTTACAGAACCCTGTACAACTGTGGGAGGCCCTATGGGGGTTCTGTGTATTCAAATTCAGCAATCCATAAACATGATGTGACTATTGGGAGAGGCCTTCGAAAATGGGAGAGGCTACTAGAGTGAGCAAAACCCCCAAACAGAGAGTCTCAAAATGAGTTTTCACAAGAACAGGGTTGTGGCAATGTTTCCCTTGTACCTACCCTAGAGAGGATTCAGAGGTGTCCTCCGGGAACACTCAGATAAGGGTAAAGATAAACTGCCCTGGAGTTCCTCTTCACGTCCACCCTCATGTTGCTCTCTTGGAGGGAGCTGCTTTGAGGAGCCAAATCCTTTGTTCTTTAAGGCAAAGTTTCATAAACATGAAGCCCCTCATGGCTCTTCCATCATTAGGGATTCCCAGGTCCTTTGTTTGACATGCACTTTCAATGCATTTTCAATGGGGACCCTTGGACAGTTTGGGTGGGTGAGCGATACAGATTGATTTTTTTTTTTTTTTAAACATCAGCCCTTTATAGACTGGAAGACATTTGGCAATTTCTGCCTCTTTTTTCTCCAGGCCAAATAATTCTAAAATCTTAAACCTTTCTCACAAATCAAGACAGCCTTCCCCTGTAGAAGGCAATAACAATAAGAGTTGGGAGACTCCCAGACTCTTGTTTACACAAGTGTTTAAACTTAGAGTTTAAACTACGTACCCAACTATTCACAGAAAATAAGTCCATCAGTGTCCAAATGAAAAGGGTAAAGGCAAGACATGGGTATCAGGTTATGTTCTACACGGAGAAGAATGAAAGGCATGGGTTAATTTCCAGATCTGAGATAACAAGAGTTAGTTGGGAGGTGCTATTAATAAATTTAATTTCAAAAAATATCTTCAGATATCCATATACTTGTGAATTCAGTATAGCATGTGTTACCCCCACAGAAAACATATATAACTGCAGTGAAATTGAGAGGCTAGATGTAACCATGATGCTTATTAACACTGAACATACTGGTAATCGAGACTCACCGAGGGAATAGTTCTAATATGAGCCTCAACAAAACTGGAAAACAATTTCATGGGTCTCCAAGGCAGATGAGAATGTTCAAAGCTAACAATATTTCTTCTAAATGTCCGGATCTGTTGCTTTTGTCACTGCCCAAAGGAGAAAGTGATGACATGTAGGACAGGTACTTTTGACTGTGTTTCCAATACATCCTATATACCAACTGTGTCCTCTTTGAAATTTAGGTTGAACTTTCAACCAATTACTTCAAACTAGGCATTATGCAGTCCACTTTTCTGCCATCAACAAACTGGGAACAGTCAGCTACCCCTTTCTTATGATTTCCTACCAGCTTTCCACCTGTGAGCAGCCTCTGATCATTCCCCAGGTGGTAACCTATGAAATTAATAGAAGGTATAGGTGAATGATGGTAAAAACAAGAGTCAAATAAAGGAGACTCTTAATTCTTTAATGCAGGCTTACCACCAAATTTTGCAACTCTCTCTGGGTAGAGGATGAATGATAGGATCAAATTTTTTGAGCTTACAAAAATACCCAGACTATGATAGATTATATGTCAAACTGCCAAAGATCCTAGGCAAGAGGTTTTTTGCCAATAGTGCGGTGAAGGGCATCTTTGACCTCCTTGTTCCTCAAAGTGTACACAACGGGATTAAGGAGTGGAGTAAAAATGGTGTAGGTCACTGAGATCAGCTGGTCCTGATCCCTGGTGTTCTCTGACTTGGGCTTGAGGTAGGCAATGGAGGCACAGCCATAGTGGACAATGACCACAGTGAGGTGGGAGGTGCAGGTTGCAAAAGCCTTCTTCCGGCCCTCAGCTGAGGCAATCTTGAGGATGGTGGAGATGATAAGAATGTAAGAGATGAAGACCAAAGCCATGGGTACCACAATAACCAGAGAGCTGACAATAAAATTAACTATGTCATGTAGAGTAGTATCAGCACAGGAGAGTTTCATAACCGGGCGGATGTCACAGAAATAATGGGCCACCTCTCTATCACAAAAAGGCAGCCTGAACACAGATGAAATCTGAATTATGGCCACAAGCAACCCAATGCCACAGGCCCCACATGCCAGCTGGGCACACACTCTCGTGTTCATGATGACCGAGTACCTCAAGGGGTTGCAGATGGCTACATACCGGTCGTATCCCATTGCCGTGAGCAGGAAGCAGTTGTTGATGGCCAAAGTAATAAAAAAGAACATCTGGGTGGCATAGCCAGCCAAGGAAATGGGTTGGCTTAGACTTATGAGGCTGGAGAGCATCCGCGGTACAATGACTAACGTGTACAGAGTCTCTGAAGTAGAAAGCATACTGAGAAAGAAGTACATGGGGGTGTGGAGGTGACGATCAATGCTGATAATTGTCACAATGATGACATTGCCAGCCAGGGTTAAAAGGTACAAGGTAAGAAATATCACAAAGAGAGTGAGTTTGTGTTCATGAAAGCTAGAGAAACCCTGGAAAACAAACTCACTCACTGCTGTGTGGTTCTCTCTCTTCATTGAATAAATTCCAGATCAAAAGTATGATATGCTGAAATAAACAAAAAGGTTAAAAAAAAAAGTATGGAGACTTGGGTCAGTCAGTCAGTCAGAATATGTCAGTGCCCAATCCTTTGAGCAGGAGAACCCTAGGAGAAGGAGTTGATAAGGATTCTGTCCCTGGATGGATGCCAAGTTACTGGGCATTACTGTTTACCTATAGGTATAGATAGAAAAACACAATCAGGAAATAATTTCACACAAGGCAGTTTAAGTATGAAGATATGGAGGAATAAATAGGGATGGGAAAGGATGAAAGGAAAGACAGTTGGGGCAAGTTTGGAAAAGATTTTCCTGGTGAGTTAGAACATAGGTGTTAGGGGAAAACTAGGCTAAAGAAACAGGCAATGCAGAGTTAAATTTGAAAGCAATTTTCTTTTACATTACAGTTGCAGATTCTGTTTACCTAAAACAAATTTTTCAACCACTTCTACTTTGTTTAAACCACAGTTTTGATCTTCTTAAAGATCCTCCTCTCTAGATTTTCAAACAGGACAATGCTCTCTGCTTACGTACCGTAAATGTTTACTTTCTGCCTGTTATACTTGTCATGAACCGTTTTCACAAGTCATTCAATAGCTTCAAACCTTACTGTCCCCCCATATTTTTTTAAATCAAGAAATGTTACCTCTTTCTTCAATACTTGAATCAAGTCTCCTCTGCCTTAGAAAGTTTTCCTAGGACTAAATACAGCCTGTCAATCCAAACTCCCTATAGTGTTGCTAAGTGTCACCCAGTAACTTGTTCTCATGGACGGTGTGTATTTCTATACATTTTCTACCTTGTCCTTAGATGTGAATTTTCACAAATACTCTGCTTCACTACTAGACTAAACTGTCTTTTCTAATTTCTTCAGAATTACAAACTGGGAAACTTTAGGGAATCCAGTTCACATCTCTCTTCCTCTATTCCATATCTGGGGAGTTATTAGGGGATCAAAAGTTGTCATTTTCAAAAAGAGTACAATAAGAACAATAATGATAATAATAGTGTCTTATGGCACTTTTGGTTTATAAAGAGTTTTTACATATATTATTTAACATCATAATAATCCCATATGTTATTATTATCCCCATTTTACTATTTAGGGTTAGGTGATTTGCCCATATTAATTCAATCTTTTAATTCCAAGGCTGGTGTGATTTGTCCTACACCACAAATGCCTAAGAAGCATCATGATCACAAAATAGATGAGAAAGAAGATACTTTTTTGTTGGTTTTATTGGAATGAATTAATGTATTTTCCTTACTCTGGGAATGAGATACATTGGAAAAAAATGGAAAAACTGAGAAAACTTGAAAAATTTTAGAATGTTTCATCTAGATAAATAGATGAAGTATTAGCATATTAGTGACAACCGTGTCCATTCTTATTGGCTTAATATTTCCATTTCCAATTATTTAAGGAAATAATCAGAGGTATATATTAGGTTGTATGTACAAAGAATTTTTTAAGATATTATTTATAACAATGAAGATCAGAAACAATGTAAATTAATGAAGGAATAATTAAATTAATTATAAAATATCCACCTGATGGGAACTATGCAGCCATTACAAATCTAAAAAGTGCTGATATGAAAAAATATGATAGATAAATAAGTAGATAGATTGAGTGATTGATGGATAGGCCATGATTTTATAAAAAAAAAAAAGAAAAGAAATGGAGAAGAGAGTAATAAACAAAGGTAGGAAACACATACAGTGACATACATATCATTAAAAAATTAAATGTACCAAAATGCTAAAAATAAGTTTTCTGGGTAATGTATGGAGAATCTATCTAACTAGCTAGCTAGCTAACATCTTCACTATTATAAATAATATTAAAATACTTTTTTACACATATATCCTGACATATCATGAATCTAATAATGCAATATTTAAAAACATTAAAATTAATGCAAAAATCCATGACAAACCAAATATTATAAGACAAGATCAATGCTGACCCATTAATTACTTCAGTGAGATGCAACTACTTGAATGAAGGCAGATTTTGGAATTTTCTTACTAAAGATTTTGATGAACAGAAAAATATAAAATAGTTTCAAAATACAACAGTCCTTTAAATACAACTGAATCATAGGACCTTAGAATTAAGAAATAATTTTACAAGCACAGCATTCCTTATGAGCAGTCCCTCAAATTTTGTTTTAGTGTTTCCAATGATTGAAATTCATTATCTTATAAGTTAGCATAACCACTTTTTTTTTTTTTTGGTAAGTTACCAACTTCACTAAAAAAAATAAATAAAACTAGTCTTTTTAAATTATAATGATGCTCATGGCGGGGAAAAGCCATCTGTACAGAAAGATATAAATTGAAAAGTTAGTTTTCTCCTTCTCTACATTTTCTTGTCTAGAGGTAAACATGATTCATACTTTGTTGTTGTTGTTCATTTTTGTCCAGAAATTTTCTGTGTATAATCATGCATACTTTTGTATCATTTCAATTTTAAATAAATGGAATCAGTCTGCACATACCAATTCACTACTAGCTTTTTTTCATTTAATATTATATTTTGAACATTTTCAATAACAGTACTGTAGATCTCTCATTTTTTATATTTCCAATGGTGTATACTATTTCATTATATGGATTCATATAGATGTACTATCATCAATTCTATTTTTGATTGATTTTAATTCTTAGAAAATGTTACTTTCTATTGACTCAATATCTCTCTCCTTACAATTTACCCCCTCCCACATAATTCCACCTTCTATTTCCTCTTCAACATGATAGTATTTCAAATATTTGAACACGATTATTATGTCTCTGCTAAATTTCATGTCCTTTAATCCATTACCACAGCAAGACAAGCATGAAAAAATATAATATTAATGGACATGGGATTCAATATGACCAACCACATACTGGAAACCATAGAGGGAAAATAGTAAGATTTTGAAAAATGCACATGGTATTCCATTTTCAATTACCCTCCCAGCAGCCACTCACTGCTTCTGACCTTGGCAATAAGAAGGAGACACTTTCCAGACAGTGATCTTTAAAAGGCATTAAAGAAACTGAGTCTTCTCAGAGGAAGCAGGTGAAAAACCCTAGTGTTCAAGAGGCATTTACCAGGGAAGCTAAAACCCACAAAGTGAGGAAAATCCAGCACTCTCTAGTATCAAGAAGACCCTCAAATTATTGCTGTGTTCCTTGAGGCTAGGGACATTGTTTCTTTTGTCCTGGGAAGTGGCCCAGGAACAAAATACAGTCTCTTAAACTGCAGATTTCAGGAGCTCTGGATATTTATTTTCCCCAAGGAGGAGCAAATCCCTTTGTCCCAAGTCTCCTGGGACCATCCCTTTGAGAATTCCTCCAGGGTACTAAGAGCTAAGGAAGATAGAACCTGAGAGCTGGTCTCGAAGGCTTCCTTAGGAACTTCTGTCACAGATAAAGGAGATAATTTCATTTGTTTACTGACTTTTGAGGTTTGCTGGGGTTTCAGACACTAATACTGTGTTGAGTTTCAGTCAAGTAAACCACATGAATACTGGGTAAGCTTACAAGGGAAGATCCTAAATTTTAGTTTCTCAGCATTAGAGAGCAGCTAGCTTTCTGAAACTTATTTAAATAAATAAGATCAGGGCAAGCAGAATGTTATAGGGGCCAGAGCTTCTCCTATCCTGCTTCACCTCATATCCAATTTCCTTAAATCTCTTCAACATACATCTCGGCCTTACTCTCCTGTTTAGCAACATCCATCACCCATGCTTGGAAAGAGCAGAAGACAGTCAGAGCCCTTTTTTGTGCTCCCTTCGGTTCATTCTCTGCTCTTCCTGGAGAGAATGAAACAGCAGTGGACCTCTAGTGAGTTTAGTTTCTGGCTCAGCAAGACTCTCTCCGTCAAGAGTGTCTCTCTACCTACGGGAAAGTTGCAAGAGCCATGACAGCTACCGTGTAAAAGGGGATTACTATAAGGATCTTCAACCTAGATTAAGATTTTTCTTTCTAAAATAACCCTATTTTTCCTCTGATTACAAAAGTAATGCATGTTCTTTATAGAAAATACAGAAAAGGAACAATAAGATAACACGTGATTCCCAACTTAGAAATCAACACATTTAACATTTTGATGAATAGTTTTCTAATCTTTCTTCTATGAATTTATATGTATGTATCTGTTTACACACACATTTATGTTTATGGTAAAAGTGAATGATTATTATTTTTGTAGGCTTTCTTCTTTTTTAATAATATAAGATCATGCTATACAAACTTCTTTATATACTATTTGTTTTTTCTCTTAGCGAGGTACTGTGAACCCTTTCCATATCTACAAGCATTTTTCTACATTATACTATTTAAATAGCTACCTTGCCTTCTGTTATTAGAATGCTCTTTATTATGGTATGGTCTGTTTCAATCAAGATTCAAGTGAGTTCACATTGCACTTGATTGTTAAGTTTTTAAAGTCTGCAAGGCTAGACCAGAGTTTCTCAACAGTGGCACTGTCGACGTTTTAGACCTGATAATTCTTTGTTGTATGTGGCATGTGTGGGGTGAATGAGGAGAGGTTGTCCTGTGTGTTACAAGATGTTTAGCAGCAACCCTGCCCTCTACCCACTAGATGCCAAATGCCAGTAACATTCTTCCCTTTTCCCCCACTGTACTGGAGAAAATAAAGAAATGGCCCTAAAGATTACCAAATACTCCCTAAAGAGCAAGAGTATTCCACCATCGCCTCCACATCTTTTTAAAAAAAATCTCACTGACATGTTAAAAAGCCAGGTCAAAGTCTTATCTTCTGGATGTCATTTATTCATTGTATCATGAAATTTCTTCTATCTCCTGTATTTCTAATAAATTGGAAGTTAGTTTTAAAGGCTTAAATAGATTCAGGTTCAACTTGGTAAACTATATGAACTATATTAAAGTAGATACACTACAAGCTGTATTACAGTATATTAAGCTATGGACTATATTAGACTATAATATGTATAAATGCACATATATAGAATTTGGCATATATATCAGTTTTATATATATATAATAAATCTGACAAGTAAGATTGTCTGATTTAACAAATAAAAATACAGGATACCCAGCTAAATTTGAATTTTAAATAAATAACAAATAATATTTTAGGATAAGTAAATCCCAAATATTGCATACAGAATACTTATACTAAAAATTATTTGTTTATCTGATATTCAAATTTAACTAGGCATTTTATTTGGCAAGCCTAATTAGGAGGCACATATTGTCTGGTTGCCCTACTCTAAGCAAAGTTAAGTTTAAAATATTAGACTGTACCCCATAAACATAAACAATTATTACTGGTCAATTAAAAAATAAAATAAAATAAAATCTAAATACACACAGAGAAAAGCACATTGATCAGTGTTTCAGATGTTGACAGCCTCATCCTCCATTCAAATTGATCCTATCAACCTTTTATCATTTAATCTATTGATAACCTTTGTCTAAATCAATTTTTATTAGAGTCTCAAAACAGTGCTTTCTTGTCATGTCATTTCTTCTACATTTATTCAATGAAATTATTTTGTACAGAAGATGTTTCTTTCATCAATTAGGTCAGGGGTGCAAGCTAGGAATAAGTGGAATTGAAATTTAAATCTGGGTTCTTTAATTCTGAGTCTGGTGTGCATTCTGTTATATCCAGTGGAAAAAAAACCATTCACTTTTGACTTGATAACGATACATGAATACAAATAGTCATAATCCAGCAAGCCCATGTCTTATAATTAATAGAAATGTGAAATAGCAGAAATATGCCATTAGGAGAGGAGGCAGTACCTGCAAACTAAAGGAATTTTATAAATAATTCCCTAAGCAGAAAAAACAAAAGCTCTAGAAATAAGGGGTAAATGATAGTGTCCAGAAGAGGAAGGAATGATATACAATTAAAGAAATTCCTTGTGATTAGAATTCTTGAAGAAAACGTAGGAAAGACTCTCACAGACATTGGCCTAGGTAAAGAATTTATGAAGAAGACCCCTAAGGCAATCACAGCAGCAACAAAA
>JAQIFY010001579.1:0-14054 GCA_028533085.1 Varecia variegata | reverse complement strand
TCTAACCCATGAAATCATGTGGTATTATATAATAGAACGATTGTTAAGACACTAGGTTTTGTTCGCAGCAATAGATAACTAGAAGAGCCAATCAAGTGTAAGGCCTGGATCCTGGCCCTCACCCTTGACCCCTGCCACCATGCTAGAGGTGTAGCTTTTGTTTCGCTAGTCAGGAAGCCTAATATAGGAAATGCTGTCACCATCTTGCACTGCACTACAATGCAATGGGCACTGAGGAAACTGCTCCTGTGTACCCGTTCCGGTTTCTGTGTTTTTTTTTCCTGGTGAATTTTGCCCTAGCATACCTGGAGTGTGTACTGCTCAACCACCAGACCTTGCTTGCATAACACATGGGTTTTTCAATGTTCCCTGAGGCACTGTGGGGCTGCATTAGCTAATCTAGAAGCAAGTTGGATATCAAAACACTGGAGAAAAAGATATTCAATAGCAAGGAACAGATCACACTATGCTATTGTGAATTTTCTGGGACAGCCTGATCCTAAATTTCTATCTCTATCACCAAAAATTATGAAAATATGTTAGAATTTTCTATATTTTTGGTGTCTAACTTATTAATTCCAAACTATCCCTTTCACTAGGAGAGGTATAAAATCTTTTGTCAGACTATATGTCCCAATTTTTTGTTCAGAAAATAGGCCAATGTACTTTTAACTCAGAGATACAGTGCAACAAATTTGGCACCTATAATAACAGTAATAGAAGCAGAAGGCCTGCTGGACAGTATAAAAAGGGAAAGTGGAAGAAAAGTGATTTCTATATAAAGTTTATATTTAGTTCATATATACAGATATTCTTGGAAAAGGTAATAATTTAGCCTAGTTTTTAAATAGTTGAAATTGTCATTATGAATTAATCTGGTAGGTGTCCATTTTTGATAATACTTTCTTGTGGATTTCAGAAGATGTATTTTTAGTATCATAAGAGAAAAAAAATTCATCTCAGAAAGATGCTATTGAAATTCTTTAGCCCATTTTTGTGCTTGTTCATTTTGTGCCTGGCGACTTACCAGATTTTAAAATTATGATATACCATAATCATTGCTATCATGTATACTGTACCTTTGTATTCTGGCAGATTAAGAGTGAAAGGAAGGCCAACAAAACCTCACAGCACCATAACGCAACTGGGTGTTGACCATTCCACAAAGGGTATTTATGGGACTAACACTGCCTTGACATGTAACTGCTTACCATATATAGCTAAACTTGCAGGAGGCACCTTCTTACTAGAGATTACCAAGTGAGGATTCATGGACAGTACTAGTTTGTTTAATGAAATGCAATAAGTAAGCCTAGTGTGGTTGCTCACACCTGTAATCCCAGCATTTTTGGAGGCTGAGGTGGGAAGATAGCTTGAGCCCAGGAGTTTGAGGCTTCAGTGAGCTATGATTGCACCACTGCACTCCAGCCTGGGCAACAGAGCAAGACTCTGTCTCTTAAAAAAAAAGAAAAAAGAAATAAGTAAGACTCTGAAAGTAGAAACAATATCTTACAAATAGGTACTTTTCTTCTTTTCCAGGATATAAATATGACCTAAGTAATTCCAATATTGGTGTTAATAAATATGAAATTTTTAAAAAGTATTCCCTATATTTATAATTATACCTGTATTATAGCATGGAGTGAATTTTGCTACCATATTACCCTGCTGTCTTTTCTCTAATTTATCATTAAATTTTCCTTAAACTTGTTTTTTATTATTTCATTCATTGGATTACCCTGTTGATCACTAGTAGTCTACGGGATTAGAAGATACGTCTCTATCCTTTCCTATAAAAGAGAAACACCATAATATTATAGTTAAAAGAGACGTGACTGTCCTTAGGTAAAATTTAAAGGTCACTTTTAAGGTCACTTATAAAGAAACCACACAGTAACTACATTGCCAAACTTTTTGAGAAAATATTTAGTTAAAAAAATATTTTTTAAAAGGGAGTAGCCTCTTTAGGAAATAAAAAAATGGTGTCAGAGAATGCAGATAATAAAAATGTATGACTTGGACAAAGAGTGATTCAAGTAATCGAGTATGCCTAAAGAAAAAGAGAGAAAATTAAGTAAATGAGTTATTTAGCTGCCAACTTTCCTGATTAAAAGTGACATCAAAGTGCTTGAATAAAAATCTACATTGATTAGGTACAAATAGTCCTCACCTTTTCTGTTTCTGATAGGGTAAAAAGATATAGAAACCAAGAAGATGGTAAAAGAGGCAGTTGGAAACCTGCCTCAAGATTATGAAGGCAGCCCTTTTTAAGGGCCTCACTGTCTAATTAAAGCTAAGAATCAGGATTGAAGAAGTTCACCTATCAGTGATTCTCAGTTAAAGCAAAATGTAGGAGAAGGTACTCTAAACAACTTTGTGGCTCAAGCTGCAGGTGGCTTACTTGATGTTGTGAACAACAACAACAACAACAAAGCAACAGGGTATTTCAACTCCTGAAAGCACTCCACTGAAAGCAAAAGCATGACAGGGAAGGAGGGTATCCAGCATTTAATTAGGAAATGATTGATAGGAGTTTAGGGAGATAAAGCTCTATAAGCAGGTATTTGCATTTATTTAACTTGACTCTATGACTTGACTTAAATACTTTATAATATGCATGGCATAGTGAAGCATATGTGGGATCACAACTGAGCAACCTACATAGAAATTGAAATCTGCTCCATGCCAGTTGTGTGATTTATAAAGTGAATATGATTGGTTATTGTAAAAATAAATACAATTGACATAAAATGATAACTTTTATATGTATTTATTATATTATTAAGTTAAAACATTAGAAGGGGAAACATTTGTTAGAGGGCAGATTTTGTCGTACAGTCTCACCTAGTCATGCCTGAAAAGGAAGGGACAAGGAAGGTAACATATTTTGAGTACTTACTGTGTTTCGGGAATGGTGCTAGGCACTTGATTACTCAGTTCCTGAGAAGTCTGTGAGATGGTTACCTTGTCCCCATTTGAAGAAACTGAGCTTCAGAGAGGTAATTTGTCTAAGTTTTTATGGTGATGGTTTATAGATTAATAGTTTGGGAGTCTAACACAGATCTTTATGTCTTCAAAGATCATTTTTGTTCTATTGTGTCACCTTTCTAATGAAATTATATGCAATGTCTAATGTGTCTTGGAATTGTATCCATAGGACCTGGGAGGAAAAAACTGTTCTTTGATCATTAAAGAAAAATCTACATAAAGACAAGTATTTATACTTATGTGGAATGCATATTCAATTCCATTAGTATTTTTTATCCACGTCTGTTTTAGAGGCCATATTCTTATCCTGCTCTCTTTTCCTACAATTCCTAAATATTTGATAGTTATTAAACATAGGTTTAAATTTGAGTTAATATATTAACTCTTCCAGCAAGATTTTTATTTTCACTATTATTTCTAATAATGGTACAATTTAAAAATTATATTTTAAAAATATAATTTTAATAATGGCATAATATGACTTCTAGAACCCATTTCATCAAATGCTTTCAGGACTGATCGATGTAACTAAATTTCTATTTCCATGTGAAGTATATGTTTTCTGAAATCATACCCTAAATCTAAATCTAATTTCTGTTTCAGTGAACAAAAGAATACCCAACATGAACAAGCTACAGTATCAAATTTATGGGTAAGAGAATGTAATTGCTGTTGCTTCACTTAGAATGATGCCATGGGGGGTGCATTTCTGAATTCAAAATTCTAGAGGATTTCTGAATTTTCTCACCAAAGATTGACTTTGGATATCCTATCATACTTTAAGAAGGAATTCAGATGCATTTGTTGTTATTGTTCTTAATGGAACACCTGGTATTTATTGACAGTATTCATTAGTGATGATTTTCAATAAAATTGAAACCAAAGTTGATGAAATATACATTCATCTTCGTTTTGTCATACTATCTGTGTCAAATCCAAAGCCCAAATATTACTTACTACCTACAGCGACATATGAATACAGACATATTGTCTGTATTCATGGGATTTTGGAGATTTTAGCTAAAGACTATGCAAAGTATCAAGATGAAATAACAGATCAATAATTAAACAGTAGTAACATACTATACTGTTAAATGTATCTCTAAATATTTAGGAAAAACTACTCAGTAAAACACATCTTTTCTTTTTTGCTATTCAATACAGTTGGAAAGAGACATATCCTAATTCAACTTCTCAAAGTACAAGTATATTCCCTCATGAACCAATCTTCCCGCAGCAGGCTGATTTAGATAATAAAATGAAAAAGATATAACTGAACGGATCCTCAAACCTTGCTTCAAGAATTGGAGCTGGAAGCCCCTCAGGGTTGCAGGGCATTTCTGAGGCTGTGTAAGCTCTCTGAACAGCTGTTTGGTAGTAGTCTCAACAGAGCTCGTTAGCACAACTCCTGGTTCAGACCATGTTAACTGGATCCCTTTACTGTTGCCACCACACTCCCTCTTCTCATGTCCCTCCATTATCACTTTTCCCTCCCCAGCTTGCTCTGTTAGCACTTCTACTCTCCTGAGAGGAAAGAATTTTCTCTCTCTCTTTATCTCTCTTCCACCTCCCTTCGACTAATTCTTTTTCATCGCTCCCACTCTTCCCTCTTTGCCCTAACCTGTCTCTTTCTCTTCCTCTTTATTCTTTCTTTCATGGCTGTTTCTCTCAAACCAAAAAGGGCCCTTTTCCCTGCTCCATCAAGAACAATTCTTCACTAGTTTCAATCCCTGTAAGGAAGAAACTGCCTGAATATCTTAAATCATCAGACTAGAGGTGTATCCAATTCCTTTGGAGGGAGGTAGGAAACAGAACTCCTTAAGAATACTGTCTTTGAAATTATACCAGAATTAGACTTAAATCTCAGTTTTAACATGATGTTGAATGCAGCACATGATGCTTAATCTCCCTTAGCTTAATTTCCACCTCTGTTAAATGTGAACAATAGTATCTTCTTAAAGGTAGATAACAGGAATTGTAAAAACCATTGTTTTAAATGCACTTTACGCAATGCTTGGAACAGAACCAGAAAGTAAGAAAGAATAGCTAAAATTATTTATAAATGATACCTGTTGATCAGACAGAACTGGTCTCTAGTCTTTGGCTTTACTAAGTTCTCTTTAAGTCTGCCTTCTTTGCCCATCCTGTCTAGACTGTCTACCCTGTAGGCATCTAATTCATTTATTCATTTGTTCATTCAGAAGCCCACATAGAGAATATGCTATGTTCTATTTCCAGGTACTTTCTGTCACTCTGCCATGGTCACAGAATTAATCACTGTGAAATTATTACTTGGTAAATTTTAAGGCATTATCCTTCCATCCACTTTCATGACCTGTAGGTAAGGGAGGGGAAGGGATGGAGAAATAAGGAAGAGATAAGGGTGGGATGTTAAGGAGTCCCTTTATTTTCTAAAAGGTTTTCTATTCCAAAGAGTAGACTTGCTGGTAATGGACCAGCTATGCAGGCAGAGGAGCTATTCTGGGCCAACACCTTTTTCTTTGCCTTTTCAAAAGCATACCTGTTTCCAACATCTTGCTTGTTTCTTGGCTGCAAATAACTGCTGTGTTTGTATTGTATGTGTATGCATTACATATATGCTGGGTGAGTGGAGTGTCAGGCAAATTAATATGGTCCTGACATCATGTTAAATATACTCACTTTTTGTGAATGCTTTGTAATCTCATTTGATTCTCACAACATTTGAGGTAGGTATATTTACTCTCATTTTACAGAAGTGCAAATGAACTTTTAGCGAGGTCAAACAGCTTGCCTTAAATCACTCAGCTAGTAGATGACAGAGATTCTTCTGATGCCTGAACTCTGCCTTCACTTTCTACACCATACTCATACTGCCTGTCAGTTGAGAAGTTCTGAAACGGGATAACTATTTATATCCTTTCTCCTCCAAAAACATTTAATTTATATTCAGAGGTGGAGATCTTTTAAAGTACCAGATAGATTATAATCTTCCTAAGTAATGTCTAGGAACCACTTTTTCCTCACTAGGGAGGAGGAAAATCTTGATGGAAGACCTAGGTGCCCCCTGAACAAAATTCTGATTCCTAATCAATCTACTAATAGCCATAAAGGTTTCTCCAACTTCTGTTTGGGCAGTGATTCTCTGCCTTAGTCATCATTTTGTTTAAAGGAGGAAGTGGGGATGTATATTTTATTTCCATTGTATTTAATCATGCTTATAGTATAATTTTTCTAGAATTTATCTGATTTTGTTTAATTACAAATTCTAGACTGGAGTTTATATCAGAGTTTTATTAAGCCAAAGACAAAATGAATTTGTGTCCCTGTAGAATAGTATACACTTGTTGAATACTTTAAAATGAATGAATCAGTTATGCCCTTTTTAAAACCCTATGCCTTTTTGCTTGACCACATGAATGCCTGCTATTTTAATTTGTGAAACAAGTTCAACCCCGTGGTCACATTTAGGGCATAAAATTCTACAACATTGTGTATAATTGTGAACTTATGAAACACTAGGGCCATGAAACGCAATTTTTTTCACTAGCACTATTTAGGCAAAAAGAGAAAGTACAAGTTCATGCCTCATCAGAAAAGAATGAAGATTTCTAAGTCAAAAGTTAACCTATTGGACTTCAAGCTGAATTCCACTAACAAACATGTATGATTTATAAAAAAGCTCACCTAGTGTTTTGGTCTTGGTTTTTAATTGAGTTTATTGCTAACATTTAGAAATCAATAGATTTCACATACACATCCACATTTCCAGAATCACTTGAAAGTATCGGAAGACTGTAATACCGGGACCCAAATAGCAAATCTGGCTTCTAAGTGGCACACGCTCTCCACTGGCACACGCTCTCCATTTTGCCAAAGCCTTCAAAGCCTTCATTTGGCTGACTTATTTTATTTGCTCAGCTCTTGTAGACATTTGAGAGTTTTTTTTTTTTTTTTGGTGGGGAGTGTTGTTTTTTATAAGAGACAGAGTCTCACTATGTTGCCCAGGCTGGCTTCAAACTCCTAGGCTGTAGAGATCCTCCTACCTCAGCCTCCTGAGTAGCTGAGACTATTGGCATGTGCCACTGTGCCTGGTTGGCATTTGAATTTTTGATCAAAAGTTTAAGAAATAGTTTTCTGATTACCTTTCAAATAGATTAACATTTGATCTTCTTCCAACTCACCTCTTATCTCCCACCACCTCCACCTTATTTTTAGGGTGGGTGCTCAAGAGATCAGACTGGTGGCCAAACACCTAGGAAGGATGTGGGCCACCATAGTGCAGCAGCAGGGACTCGAGGCCAGGTTTTAAGCTTTTTGTTTCTAAGCCAGGGAGGGATAAAAAGGAGGGCCTTCTGGGGAGGTTTTCAACTGCCCAGTAAAGGAGGCATCCGCATATGGAAGTGCTTCAACATGTCAACAAATAGGACTGCTATGCTGGTGCCTACCCATTGAATATCAGCCTTATCTGTGTTTGGGGTAAAGTGGACAATGTTTTTGTCCTTGAACACACATTCCACAGGTCTCACTCTCTGTTTTTAACATGCATCTTTGCTTTAGCCAAGTGTGTGTATTGGTGGGGGGGGCGTGTTATTTACTAGATTTAAGCTTTACAAAGGTAACACAGTGCCTCGCACAATGTAGACAGTTCATAAATGTATTTAAATGGAATTAACTAAATTATTTATTTATTCTGCAGGCTTTGTAATGTTCATGGTCATATGATAAATGAAACTACATTTGGTTTCCTTGTGCATGTTCCATTTTCATATACTTATATTTCATACCAAGAAGAACTCCCGTCAGCTCTGTCCTATAAAAAGACCTCTGACCAACACATAAAGCATCTTATACAAACTATCATTTAACCTTTAAAATTGAAATATAAACAGGAGGAGAATTCATGGATTTGCTAATTGTCCTATCCTGCTGTGGACTCTAGCAGGCATTGTGTCTTTAGCTACTGCCATGAATACACACAATAATTAATGCAGAACCTAGAAAAATTAGTCTAAAAGTATAAAGGTCATTTTTAGATCACTACGTACTGATAGTTCCTTTTATTTTATCCTCTGCTATAATTTTCAGCTTTGAAAAATTTTAATACAGACAGAAACAATGGGAAGAAATAATTTTTAGAGGAAATGTTTCTATTAAAGTGGTGAATTGGGAAGAAAACATTTTTTTCTGGCTGAATACAAATGTATAATTGTAGAAACGTCTTAAAATAATGGTAAACGATTCTTCCAACAAAATCCAATAAATGTGTATTTGATATAGAAGATTTGGCTCAAATATTATATGTACAATAGTGCATAATACTTTCTCACTGAAACTTTTCAAGGAGCTTTATCATTGAGTAAAGGAATTTCTTTCTGTTTAGACAGTTCTGTGAATAATAATTTATACTTACAAGGGTTTAAGAGAGTATTTCTCTTTGAAACAATGGCTTTTTTTCCTAATCCAACTGTCTTTTGTAAAAAGATGTCTATGAAGATATTGGTAAGACACACATGGTTACTGAATTGATTTTATTAAATGAATTTGCTGTATTATTTTATATAAAAAAGTTGACATGTATTTTGAAATTTGATGATATAAAAGTTAATTTTAAAAGAAAATGGTAGTAACTAATACGAAAACTATTTGTCTTTCAAATCTCAAAAAAGTTCATCCCTGGGTAATACTTTTATTTTACCCTAATGTCAATAGGATTCTTTTTTTTTTTTTTTTGACAGAGTCTCACTCTGTTGCCCGGACTACACCCGAACTACAGTGAGGATTCTTCTATTTGTTTTGTTAAATTTATCTATAATTTCAAGGTCTAGATTACATAAAAATGGATATTTAAGTTGCCTCAAAAACAAGGACACAGTAGTTCAAAAGCATTAAAGCTATTCTAAGATTGTATCAGCTCAGGAAAGGTGGTGCTCGAGCAGCAGTGCCTGGCTTGGCTGCCTCTACTCATCGTCCTCTCCAGAATGCTGGGCTGCATCCAGGGTCTTCAGCTGGCAGAGCTGATCTTGGGCTGCTTAGCAAAGAGCTGTCAGCACCACAATGATAGTAGCAGAGCTGAAACCAGAAACTGTCCACTGTCAGTCACACGCTGAGTTACACAGCAGGAAATACTGGAGTGGGGTGAGCAATGGGTGAATTCAGAATCTGTGTATTCTGTGGTGTCTTTTGAAGACCCTGGGGCTAGCTACTGAGGTCATGGCTTTGCCAGTATTAAAGGTACAGTACTTTGAAACTAGAACATGAGAAACAGCAACAGAAATATGGACATTTTCTCTTCAATGAAAGATTAAAAGGTCCTCCTTATTTCTCCATGCTGTGCAAGCTGATTGGCTGTAAATTTTCATGCGATTTCATGACCATGCCTAGTCAAGTGCAGCCATTAATTGATTTACCCTAGTTTATTAAGACTCCTGTGTTTAAGCTGACACTTCGGTTGCATTCTCTGGGAAGTTTTAAAGGGTCATGGTAATACATTGGTGAGTCTTCAACACATCCCCTTAAGCCTCATGGCATATTGTCTTATTGTCAAAATGTTTTTTCAGCTGAAAAGTCATAGTCCGTACCACAGGACTAAACCCTAGGGGGGGTAATTAAGGCAACTCAGGGAGTCGCCAACATGCAAATCAGCTTAGTTTTTCAGGGAAGGCCAAGTTGTTTGGTATGAATGAACGGTTTTTGCTGCTAGACCTCTAGATGTAATATTGGTGGAAGCAACATGAGACTTGGATTGGTTACTTGAGCTTTGAACCTCAGTTTTCTCTATTTGAAAATAATTTTCACTTTACAGGATTGTTATAAGATTAATAATAAGCTGAGTGCATCTGAAATAGTCTTACATATGATGAAACACTATACAAATTTCAAATGGTATTTTTAAAAATGTTTTGCCTATAGATAAAATCAGGAGCGACAACCAGCCTTGATGGTGAGGATATCTGATGTCCTCTAGGAAAATTTTCCTTTTTACACTTTTATTCTGAACTGTTGAAGTATCTAACTATATGAAACATATGCTTACTTTCTGAAGATTTTATACTTTAGAGCAAAGAAAGGGATTTTTTTACAATATAAGTAGTTATCTTCTGGTTCTTCTCATTCTCTATTTCCTTCCATGGGCTCTTTTCCTCTCTTTTTTATTTTTTCTGTTTCTCTTGGCTCTTTAATTTTTTCTCATCATAACTTTGACACACGCCGTGGACTTAATGACTACTTATATGTCAAATATTCCTCAATCTGCTTTTGTAGCTCAGAGATTTCCCCTGATCTGTATAATTTACACCTGGGTATTCCACAAATCTCTGAACTATGCCCTCCCTGCTCCTAAGCCCCTAAACTTGTTCTCTTTTTTAATATTCTCTTCTTTGGTCACACCCCTCTCTAATACATTCTTTATTGGACTTACAATTATTTTTCTTAAATATAATCATATTATCTGATCATATTATGCCTTTATTTAAACCCTTATAATTGCTTTCCATTACCTGTAGAATCCATGATTTAAAATCTGTTTCTCTCTCCAAACTCAACTCCCATTGCTCCTCACTTCACAGAATGTGGCTTCCCAAGTCTGCTAGGCAGCTTCCTGCCTTCATGCTAGAGCAGCTCATGCTGCTCTCTTCGCCTGGAACAGCATTTCTGACCTTGTGTGTTTAGCAATCTCCTATTTAACTTTCAAACAGTCAAAATACCTCCTGTAATATCTGTCATTATATCCTCTAAGAAATCTGCCTCACCTACCCTCCCTTCCAAACAGAGTTAATCACTTTTATTATTGTATTTATACAATGTATTACAATTACGTATTTCTATGTCCTTCTCCTTTATAAGACTCTGAATAATTAGAATATGTGGTACATGCCTTATTCACACTTGTATATGGCTCATAGTACAGTTTCACACACATGATAGATGCTTAATAATGTTGTGGACAGCAATTCAATGAAGACTATAGCATTATTAATCCATTGATTTCTAGGTTGGTTTGAGTTTATCCTAGCAGTGGAGAAATGTGGATGTGAAGAGAATATTACTTTTGTCTCTCACCTCTTCACATTTGTTCCTCTGGAATGTATGTTGTTTGTTGAAGAGAATTCCTTCCTGGGTAGAGAAAAAAGACTGTTTTCCAGTCAATACTGCTACCATCAAGATATAATACTTTTATTACCAGATATATACTCATTAAATATTATTTGCAGAGAAAAATAACATTCATTCATTATTAGTGAACACCTACTGTCCATCACACCTTGTTCTGATCACTGGACATACAGCAGCGAACAAGGCAGACCCCAATCCCAACTTCCTGGAAAGAAAGAATGAAGGAAGGAAGCAAAGGAGTGAAGGAAGGAGGAAAGGAAAGAAGAAAGGAAAGGAAAAAAGAGAGATAAAAAGGGAGAGAAAATAAATATATTTTATTAACAGAGAGAAAGCACTTGTTATTTTTCCACAGATACTATTAATATTAAATATATCATGTTTTCTTCTCCACAAATCCTCCATCCTTCCTCCCTACATTTTCACTTTAAAGTGTTTTAAAGGCTTAAAAGTAAAGGTAAATACAAAAATTAAAATATCTTGGAAGGGCTGGTTATGAAAAATATTGGGAATGGAGTTTCCATACACACTTTGTAGAAAAGTGAGAAAAGCTCCCCATTTTATTAAGATTATTTGATACGCCAAGAATAGAAAATTAGTGTGTTCTACAACAAAGCCACCACTACTAAACTATGTGTTGGTCAAAGTAAGCTTTAAAAACTGTTTTACTCAATTTATTGTAGCCTTCTCTGCCCAGTCAGAGTGAGTATATATGTGTGGTTTGTTTAAAGGCAGCTCGCCAAAGTTAAGTTGTTCTGGTTCTTATACTGCTCAAGCATGTGCTTCAGTAATTTTTCACTTAAATGGACAGCATGTAATATTCAGACATCCCAAGGTAGTAGTAACTTGTATTCCCACTTTTTGATGGTTTTTTCAACACTTTTTTTGATCAATATACATAAGAGCTATGTCTGCCCATTTTCCATTTTTTCAATTGCACATAGTGTAGCTACTTAAAACTAAACAGTTTATAGTGCATAACCACACTTGAGAATGAAAACAGAATTTTAATGCATGTCAAGCAAGAAAAGTGGCATACACCTGGAGAAAAGTGCTTTACACTTCCCTTGAGTAAGGGTAGTACCACTTACATAAGTGCAAGCCAACTCTTTCTTCTTGACTAAAAGTCAGTTTTTAACAGGGTATATCAGAGACACAATACTAAGTTTTTCATGTATACTCACAGAGGAGTCTTACCTTGCCAAAGTAATGATCAATGAAGTTTAAGCAGCAGAATTTTAGTCATATGGATTTTATTTTCTCCTTCATTTAGTCACAGCTTTTCTTATTTCTCTTTACGGGCCAATCCTGACTTTGGAAACACAAAAACACACTTAGGCAAAAGCACAAGAACAATAGTTCTGGAAAATGTAGGCCGATGTTGCTGAGAGTCTTCGCCAGAAATTAATTTTAGTTAAAGGGATCTAACTATTTTCAAACCATTCACTTTCCACCCTTCCCTACCAATCCTGGAGCTACAGATGAAAGTGCCTCATGGAGTTTGGAATTTGTGCCTGTGACAAGTTTAAAAAGAGTTAGTTCTTTAAACTTTCTTTCATCATTTCATACCAAACTCAAAAGTTATGCTAGGTCAAGGGTTGATGACCTTTGGCATGCACACCAAAAATGAACTGATATGAGGTACAACATCTTGGGTACATTACTCCTTTCTAACAAATACCCTTGTCCTTTTTCTACATATCCCTCTTTTCCCCAAGACAGTTCCACACCCACCAAACCCTCACCCAGTTTCTCTTTCTCTTTTAGTTGGGTTTCTGGTTACTAAGGTGTTAAGTGATAGATAAGATAAGTAAATTATGGGCAACCACTCCCAAATATATTTGCGTTTAAAAGGAGACACTAGGAGCTAGAAGAGCCTCAAGGCAGTTTTGAGGCTGGGAAGAGCAGAGGGTGCTAATTTTAGACCTGGGCAGCTAGGCTTTCTGCTTTGTAGGACTGCCCTCCTGCACTGGAGCCAAAAGTATGAGTAGATGGTTACAAAAAGCTGCCTTAGGTCCAAACTCCACTTTAAAAACAAGTTTCTTCTATTCATAGTTTCAAGAAAGAGTATCTTACAAACATCAAAATCTTTATTAAATCTGTCATTCCTCGAGCATCCTATTTTTCATTTTTAACAATTTTAATTTCTATTAAGATTTATTTTTATAGTCAAGTTTTCTAATTCTATGGCCAGTGTTACTGCTTTGTTCTGAATTATCTGCAAGATATCTTTTTTCTCTTAACTTTTTCAGTCAGTAACCAGATATATTTCTACAGTAATGTCCAACATACAGAGAAAAGTTTGAACCCAAAATTACTAGAGATTATAATACTGTTTTTTTATTTGTTTTAAATTCATTTTACTAATTTAAAGGATAAAAATGTGGATGAATTTGAAACTATTCCTTTGCATGTCCAAGTTCAGCCAGACTCATGATGGTTTTGGGGAGATTAAAAAAAAGCTAGATTAAAATTTGCTAAATCTTTTTTAATTTGAAGCCCCAGTCTGAGCACTAGGCCCTTTAAACTTACTCATAACTATACACAGTACAATTCATTTTTCATTTAGATAATTTAATTTACTTTTAAAAAATTTACTTTTAAATTGTATCATCCAATGTATGTCTCTTGAGATTGCTAAACCTTTTCCTGATGATTTTTCCAAGTTACTGAGATTTCCTTGAATTGTAATTAAATTTTTCAAGGGATAAACTATATCTCCTTCCAGGATTTCATTTTTAACACATTAACTGCCATTTGAGTTGAATTTACTGAAACTAGTTTTGAGCCCGGGGCCTCGTGAAGCATATGTAACTCACATGTCTCTTTACCTTGGGAACCGCATGGTGCACAGGCAATTCACGCTGCCATGCTGTAGCATACGTAGTACGTGATGGGTGGCCTCCTGGGCAAAAACCCTGCAGCTGGTTCATGAAAATCTTACTTGTTGATGTTCTTATTATTACAATTTAATT
>JAQIFY010001578.1:0-14054 GCA_028533085.1 Varecia variegata | reverse complement strand
GCCTCGGCCTCCCAGAGTGCTAGGTATTTCTGATTTTTAAAATGAGTGATGGGAAGCAGAGCTCCACCTGAGTTCCAAGCCCATTTGGTGAGAGAACGGGCACCCGGATCCAGCCCAGATCTGACTCTGTCTCACTGGGGCTGGTTTTTGCTTGTGAAACAATGTTGCTTAAGTTAGCCCTACCCCCTGCCCGCCCGCCCACGGAATAAATCACAAACGCAGAAGACAGCGGCCATCTAGTTGATATACTGCCACTAACAAGCTTCATCCTGTTTTCCTGGCCCCTTCCCTGCCTGCGCATCTTCACTTTATAGCAATTGATCGTAAGCAAATCTGCCACCATCCAAAGCAGACGGCACTTTTAAAATGAGTAGGACGGGCTGGGTCTCTACCCTCTGGTTGACAGAATTGAAACTGATGAGAAAGTGAAACATTACTTCAAATGTTTGCCTAAGGAACGGGAAGTTGGGCCCAGCCCCTCTGTATTGCCAAATGTTACATGGAGCATCGTAAAATCAAATTCTCACATCTTGTTGTCCTCCCATTAGATCACATTAAACTCTGGCAGCGAGGCCAGCCCGCCTTGGTGGTTTTCTGATTTGTGGTTTGCACTTGGCTCTCCTCGCAGCCTTTAAAAATGATTTTATTTTGTGAACAGTCAGTGATGGTCAGACTCTAGAGTAAACTTGCTTGGGCCAACATTTGCAGTAATAACATTTCACATTATCAAGAGTTTCCTGAAGGACTGCAAAGAATGAAAACAAAGAAGAGCTTTTCTGGTAGTGGTTGTTTTTCCTCAGATGCTGGTAACCTCCCGCGTAGAGGGGCTGTGAATCTCGGCTTTGAAGAGCTCCTCACAGGCATCTACAGTTCTCTGCCTTTAAGGTGAAACTAGAGAACTGGGACAGATTTGGGTTTTCTTGTTCCCTGGCTTGTTGAATATGTAACTGATTCCCCCTTTTCTTTTCTTGGGTGGTTTTTCTGATTATCTTGTTCAATCTTTTGTGACATGGGAGGCGGGGGAGTAGTGGGGGTCTGGGGAGAGTTTGCCCTGGGTCAGGGCAGGGAAAGTTGAGCTTAGGTAAGTCTGGCTGAGTATTCCAAGCAAGGACTTTCTCAATGCTTCTCATAATGTTTTTCACCAAAAAGCATTTATGCTGTTTGCATAAAGGAAATGAAAACAATCTTTAGAACAAATCACACAACTGCTTTCCTAAATAGTTTGATGATGACGGAGATGATGAACGTGGTGATTATGAGGCTAATGATTCATTAATGAAAAATAATAAGTAGATAAGCTTATGCAATTAAAAATGAATGTCAGATAGGTACACATTCCCTTGAAGTGTTTGCACACTCAATTTCTTTTTAGATGCAATTCTTTTTGTTGTTTATTTTTTAATTGTGGTAAAATATACAAGTCACCATTTTGACCATTTTTTGAGTGTAAAGTTCAGTGGCGTTAAGCATATTCACATTGCTGTGCAACCATCACTACCATCCATTTCCAGAACTTTTTTCATCTTGCAAAACTAAAACTGTACTCATGCAACAAATCCTCATTCCCCTCTCCCTCCAGCCCCTGAGAACCACCATTCTACTTTTTGTGTCTATGCATTTGACTACTCTAAGCACCTCATATAAATGGAATCATACAGTATGTACATATATACCACATTTTGTTTGTTTGTTCAGCTTTCTTTAACACTTGCATTTACAGATTCAATTTTATCAGGGGAGCACCAATAGGGTCTGAATAGCAAGGACTGATGTTTCAGAGAGAAGAACTTGAATCAGTGAAAATTCTCTCAGTTTGAAATTCTCATAAGCCAAATCATACTGATTACAGTATATTGATAGATTCGCCAACATGTATTTACTGAATATCATGTCCTCTTTATCTCTTTAAAAAATAGTTATGGTCTTTTATTATTACAAAGATATCTCATTGCAAAAAAAAATTTGACAGTACAAAAAGGAATATAAAGGGCACTTGTAAAATTGTAGGCCTGTTAACACTGTGAACATTTTGGGGGTACCTTGTACCAAAAAGAGTATTGATCTAAATGTAAGCACTGTAGATATAAATATAGATAGAGATTTTAAATTTTTATAGAACTGGGAACATATTCACACGCTTGCAAACTGCTTTTCTTAATTTGCAACATATTCAGGACATAAATAGATATGGTTTTACATTGGTGGCTTCTAAACATTTTAAATTGGGTAGCCCTCTCTTCATATAAACTTTCAGAATATTAATTTATAAAAAATGGAAATTTTCTAGTTAAGGTGGGCAAGGGAAGCTCAGCACCAACAGTTGCAGTAGTTTTTGAGGCACTCCTTAGAAAGCCCACGACTCTGTTATGGGTTGAAATGTATCCCATAAAGAGATATTGAAGCCCTAACCCGCGGTCTCTGTGAGTATGAACTTATTTGGAAATAGGGTCTTTGCAGATACTCAAGATGAGGTCGTCAGGGTGGGCCCTGACCCAACATGATTGGTGTCCTAATAAAAAGGGGAAATGTGGACTCAGATACACACATAGGGAATCCACTCTGTGAAGATGAAGGCAGGGATCAGCGTGGTGCATCTATACCACAAGATAAGGAACCTCAAAGATTGCCAGCAAACACAAGAAGCTAGGAGGGAAGCATGAAGGAAATTCTCCCTCACAACCCTCTGTTGCAATCAACCCTGATCTAAGAATCCTAGCCTACATTACTGTAAGACAGTAAATTTCTGTTTTTCTAAGCCATCTAGGTTTTCATGCTTTGTTACAGCACCTTTAAGAAACTAATACAGACTTCCCAACACATGATTTGAAAACCACTACTTTACATCATTATTTTGAAAGTCTGCAGGTATTCTACTGCATGGAAGTGTATAATGTACTCAATCATTCCCTTATTAATGTACATGAATAGTCAGTGTTCTGATATTTTACAGAATGGTGCTGTGAACATCCTTTTAGGTAAATCTTTGCATGTCTGCCTGGTTGTTTCCTTAAATAATTTGCCAGAGGAGAAATTATTGGACAAAGTAATAGGAACATTTGAAATTTTGATACTTACTGCCAACATGCTCTCTAGAAAACTTGTACTAATTAATTTATTCTTTCACTCATGGCATCTAAGAGTGTATCTGTTTCTCCACATCCTTACTGGATATTGTCATTCTTTTTTAAAAATCTGAATTGAATTTAAATTTTTATCAAAGGAATACATAAAGGTATTTTAAATAAGTGAATTAGTTTTACAAGACTTATAACAAAACCCAGCAATCCTAGTTGCATCCTTCCCCACCCCTGTCACTCTTCAGTGGCAACCACTTTCAATTCTTACAGCTGTTTCTTCTGTTTTTTACATTTCTATTTCTAGATAACATGCTTATACTATTTTATTAATTTTTCAATTTTAGATATTATCCATTGACTTCTTTTTTTGGAAGATTAGGAATTAGCTCTCATGTACACACACGCCCCATTTCCCAAGTAGGTTGTATCACAATTTTGGTTAAATCAATATTCAGAGTTTACATTTTACATTACTATTACTGTAAATAGTATTCGCAGCTAAGTCATATAGTATACTATAGTTCAATTATTTTTCTTAAGTCTCCCTCTCTAGGGTTAATAACTCATTTTTTTCCTTTGCTTACTTTTCTATGCATGTATTACTAATTCATATGAAAACTCAAGTTGCCATCTCTTCTAATGCATTCTAACTCTGTTCTATCAGTTTAATTTTTTTTCTTGTAATTATTCTTCCAATAGTCATTCAACTTCCTGCTCTTTACTCTGTAGATCTGCTGCTGCACATTTATCACCTTGGATTTTCTTCACTATAATCCTGGGAATTTCCTTTGCCTCCCTTCCGTGTTGGATTTCCTGTTTGCTGAATCCTCTATCTTTCTGTTTCTTGATTTACTATCTTGTTTTATTGGAGTAGTTTCTAAGAGCTATAGGACTGCCAGAATCCTTCTCTTGTTTTAAACTTTAATGGGAATAGTCTGTGATTAATCAGAAGCATTATAGGCGTTTCCAGTAGTATCTTCTGTCAAGTTGCTCAAGAACAAACTTTTCTTATCAGGAATGATTGCTAAATTTTAGCAAGTGCCTTTCCATATGTACTGAGATAATGATATGATTTTTCTCTTTTGAGCTCTTGGTGTAGTGAATTACACTAAAACATATACTACTGTTAACATATCCTAGCATTTCTGAGAAAAAGACTACTAGTTCATGATGTAATTCTCTTAATACACTACTGAGTTAAATTTTCTAGTATTTTGGGGGGAATTTTGCCTCTATTTGTCTTTGGGTTTTTTGATGTTTTTCCTGTGGCTTTCTTTCTTTCTATTTTTATCTAGTTATGATTCAGTGTTATGTTATATTTGTAGAATAAGCTGAAAACTTTCCATCTTTTTCTATGTTCTGTAACAGTGTAAATAATATGGGAATTATCTGTTCATTGTAGGTTTAACACAATGTGCCCATAAGATTGTCTGGGCATTGTGCCCTTTCTAGGGTTTTGATTTCCTCTTAATTTCTTTTATGGTTATTGGCCTTTTCAGGTTTTCAGTTCCTTTTTGAGTCAATTTTGGTTACTCAGTTTTTCCTACTAAATCATCTGTTTCAACTAATTTTCAAATTTGTTTGGTATAAACTTGTATTTGATTTGCTTATGATTTAAAAATCTTCCCTCATTTTTTTCAATCCTAATGTTGGTTTTTTAAGTCTTCTTTCTTTTATTTTGATCACATTTGTCAAAGTCTGTTTATTTAATTGCTCTTTTTGAAGAACCCTTACTAAAGAACTAGCTAGCTTATCATTTTGTTAATTATCTACTCGTTTCTGTTTCTTTCTGTTCATCTTTCTTAATTTATATTTTTATTTAGGCTTATTTGGTTATTCTCTCTCTCTCGCTTTCTTTCTAATGCTCTAGTTTTTGAGTTGATATTTTATTTTCAGGGTCTTTTTTACCCACCCATAAATGCAGGTTTTACTCTGTATTTGCATCATTGTTAGAATCTGCAAGTGTGATTATCAATGTAATTTATATCAATATCAACATAAATATTCCTCTTCATTCTATTTATTTTTTCTTTTTTTTGCTGATATTAATATTAACACTCCAGCTTTTTTTGTTATTATTTTTCCAGTATATCTTCCTAGCTTTTTATAATACATCTTTCCATTTTATATAGCTGGTACCCACCTCCTATTCCTGCAATCTGAGCATTTTAATATTATGATTACTTATATGCTTAGATTTCAGAACTTCAAACATAAAGAAAAAATGCCCAAAATGTCCAGAGTGGAATAAAGCGTTGCTTACAATGAAATGAGAATCAGATTGGTATCTGCTTTCGTCACCAACAGTGGATGCTAGAAGACGATTGCAGGGAATCAGGAACAAAAAGGAAAAAAAAAAAACGCAAAGTATAATGGAAACAATAAATCTAAGCATGTAAGTAACTGCCTATTGAAATCCTGTTGATCTGTCAAGGCTATCTCAAAAACCATTTCCCCTAGTTGTCTTTCAGGGATACCTCCAAAAAGAGAGGCTTCTTCCTTCCTTTAAAATGAGTTCAGGGTCGCACTTCTTTCATGATACTTCTCTTACTTCATCTGGCATTCTTGCAATATTTGTACATCTCTAAGGACATTCTTCTATTGTAGAAAGACCTTGGGAATAGGAATCATTTCTTAGTCATCTTTCTATCCCACGCAATACTACTAAAGCACTTTGGACAATGTGTATTTTCAATAAATATTTGTTGACACCAATTGAAATACATCTGCAGACACGGGTTGGTATTGTGCTAAATATTGGGATGAATATGGCTGCTCCCCACCCTCAAGGAGCCTACGGACTGCCCCAATTGGACAACATTTCAGCTCCGTACCTTCAAAGAGGACAAAGTTTATAATACTTTAAATAGGGCAATTAATGAGTTGAGTTCTTTCACAACCTACTGGGGCAAGATTTGGCAGGAAAAATAAGGAAACTTATTTCCTTAAAGCTCATTTTTAATTAATAAAGGTTTCGCCACAGGAAGTCCTTGAACCATAAGAAAGAACTAATAAAATATTCACAAATTTGCTGTATTTCCCAGCCGGTGTTAGCTTAAGCACAGTGCAAAATAAGCCTTTTGGCTGCATTAGTTATCATAGGGTGTAGCCTGTCCTCTCAGTTTCTGCAGTCCACACAGCTTCCTGGTTCGTGTTATTCTCACATTCTGTGACATGGTGGCTGGTGACATCCCTTCCTGGCTTCCCTTCTGCCTTTTGACAGAAGAGACTCCTGATTGATTTTGACTCCAGGTGGGCCATCTTTAATTGAGTTAGCTGTTGACACTCACGGGATTTTTCCTTTGCCATGTTCTATTAATAGGAGCAAATGGGTAGAGAGAAACTTCATGTGCCATATTCTATTCAGACGCTGCCTGTGCTTGGGGAAACGGAGGAAGCCAAGAAGGGAAGGGAGAGGTTTAGTCTGTGGTCTTTGAATCCACCAGACTGTGGCTATATAAATTTCTCTACTCTGTAGGCCTGAGTGAGACTGATGTTTTGCAGGCCCACAGAGGATGATCTTCTCTATATGAAAACAGGGATGTCAAGCGTTGTATTCAGACATGAGAGATGACTGCCTTCTGTTGTTTCAGAATTAGGAAAATGGAGACTCCAAAAGCTGGGTGCCAGTGGAAAAATCAACAAATGTAGCTGTCACTGAGGAAAGCGGTTCCTCAAGATTTTGTTTTACCCTTTGCCAGCCTCAACTCACCAATGCGCGGGCTACATATGTTTGGAATTAGCAAGTAATGTTTTATCCTTCGTTTCCCCACCCCCACCCCTACTCTTTCGGTTGCTTATCCAAAATGGAATTAGGCTTACAGGCTTCTTGGAGGTCACCCATCTCTCAATACAGGTGCAGTGGAACCAGCCCCCCTCCCCAAGTTAGTTCTTCCAACTGACCACCTTGCTCACTGAGCTCTCATTAGGTCTGGAGCTGTTTAATTTTCATAGTTCTCTGGAGGGCTAACAAGCTTTTAAGAAACACCTGCAGCAACTCCAGATTCTGCACAGCGACCTAAGTTTTCAGAGCATGTTTTAAAGAGTACCTTGTATGTGTGTGGGGGGGCAATTTCCTTGCCCAGATAAATGGAATTGCAGCCATGAGAGCAACTTAATCCAACATCCACATTCACTTCTCTTTTTTTTCACTGATATGCCCAAGCTCTAATGCCTTCATTTCCCCTTCATTTGCAACAGCAAAGCCTCCTTGACCAGAAAAATAAATGTGCAGTTGGCAAGAGCTGAATAGAGGTCTGCTTAAATGATTTTTAATTTATGTTAAAATGCTAAGAGCAGTTTTCCAGGTCCCCATTGAATACCTCACAAAATGAAGTTTTTCAAAGCCTACCTTTAAAAAAAGGAACTAAAAGATTTAAAAACATTCCCTTTAATTTTAGCTGCCCCAACTGTATCTTTTATTCCTGCCCTGCTGGGATCGAGCAGCTGGTTAGGACTTTATACTCAGTTGGTCTGAGAGCTCTGGTCTGGAAGTCAGAGACCCGTCTTCTACTCTTGCCCCCAGAACAAAAGGTGGCATAAGTTTGAGCTTATCATTTTCTCTCTGGGTCCCCTGCTCTCTCACAAAATGGACAGTGACTTGGCTGTGAAGTATGTAAGGAGTCATGACCACTTTTTAAGAAAATACTTAGCATTTTTTGGTGTTTTTACATTTGTAACATGTATTTTTTCCTTTGGTGTCTGCTTAGAAAGAAATCACAAAATAATTGACCATCCTAATTTGTGAACACTTGATACTCTTTCTTATGACCTAATTTTTGCACCATGTTGACTATTGTCTGACTCTCAGTCTGGATCTAGGTTAAAATTTCAGCAATTGTTTATTGAACAAAGATATAGTCATGGAAATACACACCAGGAGGTAAGTATTTTAAGAATAAGAATTACCTTAAATGTTCAAACTAGGTCATAAATGTGCTATTTTAAAGGAAATTTGCAGGGTGCACTGTCCAAATAAATAGAAATATCTTTTAAAATGATCTTTATAATAATACCGCTTCATTACTTAGGATGATAGTCATTGACTATTCTTTGCTGAAGTAGTTAATCATCCAATGCATAGTTTAGTTTTTAAATTTAGGTTTTTTAATTTGCCTAACATGGTGTTAAGTTCCATAGGAGACACTAAAGACATATGAGGGCTTGTTGTCATGGAATTTAGTTTCCTTTAGGGTACAAGTATGTGTACATGTATGTATGTGATGGATGACACAGGTGACCAGTGTTAAATGAGGCATGCTAATTCTAAATGCAGGCAGCTCAAAGAAGGAAGACAACATTGGAAGTATAAAGATTAAGGAAATTTAAGACTTTGAGAGGTGAGAGAGGAGACAGAAAGTGTTCTTGGATGTGAAAACCGCATGAAAGACAAAGAAATGAGCTCTGTGGCCTGATAGTCAACTCACTAGTAGGCATGTCCACCCAGATGGCTAAACCAAACCAAAATGAACTTGCCATCTTCTCTCTGAAATTCTCTCTTCTTCTATGTTCCATAGTTCGCAGGGCCCCAGTATCCACCTGATTTCTTAGACAAGCCAACTGGGAGTCATCCTAAACTCTCCCTTTCCTCCTACGTCTGTTCTCTCATTCTTTCTCTGTTCTGGGGCTGCTTTTTTTTCCTTTTTCTTTCCTTCTTTCTTTTTTTTTTTTTTTTTTTTTTAGAGTTCCCAGGATTCTCATTGCCTTAAGAGCTGGGATGAGCTTAAGATTGTTACTGACCCCACACCCTAGCCCTCCTTTCAATTCTTCTCTTTCATTATCTACCTTTGGGAGGCTTTGTCCTTGAACTTAACTTGGGCTAATGTTTTCAAATCAGTGAACTGATTTAGATGGACTACCCAGCTCTAATTAGGCACTTCCCTGAGTTACATTCCTAGCTTCCTCACATGACAGTCCATCTCTGCCCAACGCAAGCAGCGAGGATGCTAGAATTTGGCTACAGGCTCAGTTTCCTGATCCCTTTTTATCTGTTCCTATTCTGTCTGCCTTAGTTTAAGTGTTCATAATCTTTTGCCTGGTGTGGTAGAGTGAGTTAGTATGTTCAACAAATACTCTCTCTTTCCTCACCTATGGGTAGAGAATCCTGCTGTGTCCTATAGACATTGAGCTGGGCCATGTGACTTTGACCAGTGGAATATGGGCAGGAGGGATTAGTGTGCTAGCTCTGAACAGAGGCTTCAGGAGACATTCCATGTTTCTGACCTTCCCCCTGCCCCGCCCCCACACTCCTAACAGAGCAGCCATTGCTCCTTCATCCTGAGTGCTGAAATGAAAGACCCATGGAGCACATGTGAATCTGCCTGGAGTCTGGAACCAAGTCAAGCCCAGCCCAGCCCAGCCCAGCTCAGCTGGGCTAAAACCAACCACCGCTGACCCACAGACCCGTGAGTAAGAAATAAATGTTTATCGTTGTAAGCCACTAAAGTTTTGGAGGAAATGAATATTTATTGTTGTAAGCCACTAAGGTTTTGGATTGCTTATTACTGCAATAAAACCCAACACATATACCTGAATTTTTATAAAAACCTCCTACCTAATTTCCCAGCCGTTAGTCCTCACCTTCCTCCTATATACTCTTCATATTGGATTAAATAAAAATTCTTCAATAACTCTGATGTCCTACAGAATAAAAATCCAGTACAGAATAAGAGCCCTGTACTTGCCCAGCCTCATCTGCCGCTGGTCTCTGCCTTGTATTTTAAGGTCTACTCACACCCACCTACCCAAAGTTCCTAAAATTCATAAGACTTTCTCTCCCTGTCCTCTTTTGCAAATGCTGACAATTCTGATTCAAATACCTCTCCCTCACCAGCCCCCCTACCTGATCCAGCCCTTTCCCCTGCAAAACTCTTAAAGGTTTAAGTATTGCCATCTCTGGAGAGCTTTCCCTGGCTCCCCCAAACTCTCAAAACTATTTGTATACTTACATGATAGCACACTTTGTTTTGAAATAGATTGCTTTTATATCTCTCTTTCAGCTCACTTTTGAACCATTTGCTGATAGGAAGTTTGTCTTTTCATCCTTTTATTCTCAGGAGTTAGCATTTGTTCCAGGCATATTTTGGATACTTAATAAATGATGGAATGGATGTTTAGTTGATTTGGATGTTGAATCTACTTAATGTCCCTCTCATCTGGTTGAACCACTTTCACTTAAGGTATATGGTATATTTGGGTTTCTTTCTCTCTCTCATCAATATGTTACCTCTGGAACTATATTTGAAACATCAAGGAACACACCCGTGTAACCAATGCCCAGATCGGGAAATAAAACCTTCCCAGCACTCTTCTTTTTCTCTTACTGTCCACTGCAGCTACTTCCCAGAGATAAGCAGTGTTCTGACTTCTATTACCATAAGTTTGTTTTGCCTTTTTTAAAACAATATATAAATGGAATCATAAAGTATGCCCTTCTTTGTGTCTGGCTTCCTTCTTGCTCAACAGTATAATTTGTGAGATTTATTCAAAGTGTTGTGTATAGCACTCCATGGTATAAAAATATCACAATTTATCCATTCTACTGTTAATAGATATTTAGGTTGTTTCTAGTTTTTAGCTCTTATGAAGAAAGGTGCCATGAACATTTTTGTACGTGTCTTTGGCACACATGTATGAATTTCTATTGCTTAGAACCCTTAGGAGTGTAATTTCTAGGGCATAGGGCATTGTGTGAAATCTCATTTTTTCTCTTGGGTTGTCCTTTTCTTATTTATTTATAAGAATTCTCTGAAATCCATTTGTTAATATTTTGTACACTATTTTTTTTTCTATTTTTCCAAGAGAGATTGGCCCATAATTTCCCTTTTTGATTATATCCTTGTCAGGTTTGGGGCAAAGGATATTCTGGTCTCATAAAATGAATTGGAAAGTAATCTCTCTTTTTTCATTCTCTGGAGAAGTTTAGTATAAGAGTAGTGTTATTTCTAATTTCTTCTTTAAGAGTCAGTAAAGAGTGCACATAAGTGTAGGGGCCCTGGAATCAGACTGCTAGGATTGAATCCTGGCTTAGCCACATGTTTATTGTGTTGACCTTGGGGAAGTTACATAATCTCTTTGTGCCTCAGCTTTTTAATCTATAAAATGGGGATAATAAAACTACTTGCTTTATAAAATCATTGTCAGCCTCTTATAAACCACATGTAGAATTCTTAGCACCATTTCTGGCACATAGTAGGAATTCAATAATTATTTGCTGTTGTTACTATTTATCCATTTAATCAGTGCTTTTGCTTATGGTGCAGTCTGTTCTAGCAGCTGAAGCTATATCCTCTTCATGGTGTTGGTTTAACAATAAGCCTTGGGTTGAGGAAGTAAGTGGAACCTTTTAAAGGGATGCCAAAATCTAATTCTTTTTTACACTTGGACTTTTCCCAGGCATATTTTTTCTCTCCTTTTTCTCTATACTGTGAAATGTTAGGGAAGAGACATAAGAAGTTTTCTGTGGAAATAGTACCCAGGGAAAGACATGGAACTTAGTCATGGCACTTTCTTGGGGTTTTGGCAATGTCGTAGGTGGGTGTGGGTCCACATGGCAAATATTCCAGTGGTTAGAGGGGAATCAGGACTTTGATTTTTACTGCCTGGTAACTAACCTCAGAGATCTTCAGTTTTTCTTTTTAACAAAAGGAAGCCCAGCCTTCCCAGGGTGTGGTGTGAATTCCTGATTTGGTGGTGGTTAAGGGCTCTGAAAATTCTGTGCAGCTTTAATGCAATGATAGAGTCATTACTATGCAAATCTTTTTTTTTTTCCCTTTCAGCCTTGTGTCACTTAAATACCACTCAAGTGGGATGTCTGTTTTCATGTGGCTTATATCTGAGACTTAAGATACATGGGTCTCTGATTAACTCTGAAACCATTAACACCACATCTTCATCAGAAAAACCACAGAAATTAGGGTTAAACAGGTCTTCCTGTGATTTTCTCTAATCTTTTTCCAGCTTTGCTAGTTTCTTTCTCTGCTGCCCCTACATCTTTTCTCGGTCTGCTTTTGACTTTGGAATGAATGACCCATCCCAGACATCCCGTACCTACTCCCACCGCGGACAAGCCGTTCTTCCTCTGGCGCAGTTCCTGACCTGCAGTGCTTCTCTTGGGCCGTCCTCCTCTCAGCCTTCTTTCTGAGCAAAGCAAAAATAGAAAGATAACACAACTGCCATGGATTCCCACTGTTCTCATGTGTCTGGTCTCCTGAGGAGAATCGCTCTAGTCACACGCCATGATCCAGCCACAGAAATCTTTGCCATTTTAAAAAATGATTTGTAAGACTCTGTGCTTTTGCTTAACCTCTGTTGTTTGGAATTCTGGTCATCTTTCAGAGCCCAGATCAGATGTCACCTTATTTGTGATGTCATTCTGATGTTAAAATGGGATCATTCCTTTGGGCTCCCTTTGCATTTTGTTTATGCCCCTATTGTGTATGATACTCCTAACTGTCACAGATAAGAATCATGATTCAAAATTCTAGCTGTGCAAGCAATGTGATTTTATTTATTTTTATCACTAATTTTTATCTTTTGTGGTCAAATCAAAGGTTTTCTTTCCTCGTTCCAGGGGTTTTGTCTAAGTTTGGTTGTGGTAGAGACAGAATTAATGGTCCCAGTTCTTTACCTTTCTCTTTGCTGTATAACTTTGGACAAGACTATCCTGGGCTCTTGACTCTGGGCTTGGCCATGGGACTTGGTTTAGAGTCAGTGGGATATTAGCAGGCAGGACGTATCAGAGGTTTGAAACATACATGCTGAGTTGGATGTTCTCTCTCTTGCACCTTCATTGGCACCATGAGAAGAACAAGCCTGAGCTAGCCCACGAGTCCCAGTGAAAGGGTGGGAGACATGTATAGCAGAATTTACCCCCAGTCACACCAACCTGGTCAGCTGACCTGCAGACATATCCACTAAATAAATGGCTATTATTTTAAGACACTGAGTTTTGGGATAGTTTGTTATGCAGCATTTTTCTAGCAAGAGCTGAGTGATACATTGTGTGAATTTGGGGCAAGGTAATGGGATTTTCATAAGACTTTTATATTGTTTGATACATCCTTGTTCTCATCTGCTCTTTGGTCACCAAGCCATTGAAATAACTGTTATGTTTTCTCATATTAACCAAGAGGTCTCTAGAGTCCAGTTCTCTTCTCTGTCAGCAGCTTCTGTGATTTTCCCTTGTCTCACTGGGACATGGAAAACTCGGGCCGTCTGGGGCAGGTGGGCTCAGTTACCCTGCACTGTGTTAAGGCAACCCTGAAGGACCTGTCACCTCCCTGCACTCCATGGGAGAATGGAGGAGTCGTTTCTGCTGATATTTAATTCCTTAACAGAGCTGAGGTTTCTGTGATTTCCTCTCCCTCTCTCAAAACCCAGCCCAGTGTTGGTAGGTGAGAAACAGGGCCCCTTATCAGAGAAACAACTGAAAGTCTAGATGTTGTCACTTCTCCAACTCCTTTCTGCCCCGTCCCCCAAACCCTTTATCTTTCCTGGGGCAGGAAGACTAATTCTGACTGATGATGTATTCTTTTGAATCTATTGTTTATGATGTAATTGTAGGCTTCAAGTCCTTCAAAGCTTAGACTTAGACGTTTAGAATTTGATGCTTTTTTTTTCTTTTTTTTGGTTTTTTAAAAAAATAAGTTTTATTGTGTATATTTGAGGTTTATAATATGATATTATAGGATACAAATTAGACAGTTAAAGGGTTACTATAATGAAGCAAATTGACATATCTATCATTTGTTACTCTTTTTTTGACAAGAGCAGCTAAAATCTACTTAACAAAAATCCCTAATACAATTTCATTAACTATAATGCTTGTACTGTTCATTAGACCTCTAGACTTGTTCATCCTACATATTTGCTACTTTTTATCCTGTGACCTACATCTCCCATTTCCTCCCCCACCCTACCCCTCAGAACCACTGTTTTATTCTCTATCTGTATATTTGACCTCTTTTTTTTTTTTTT
>JAQIFY010001576.1:0-14055 GCA_028533085.1 Varecia variegata | reverse complement strand
GTGAGTGGACATCAGTGGACATCAGTAGACGTGAGTAGAGAGCAATGGACATCAGTGGAAAGTATTGGACGTGAGTGGACAGTAGTACACGTGAATGGATATCAGTGGATAGTAGTGGACATCACTGGACGTGAGTGGATATGAGTGAACAGTAGTGGACAGTATTGGACATCAGTGTAGTGGACATGAGTGGACAGCAGTGGACATAATTTGTCACGAGTGGACATCAGTGGACATGAGTGGACAGTAGTGGACATGAGTGTACATCAGTGGACAGTAGTGGACGTGTGTGGACAGTAGTGGACATCAGTGGAGGTGAGTGGATGTGAGTGGACAGTAGTGGACATCAGTGGATGTGAGTGGACATCAGTGGACATGAGTGGATGTGAGTGGACAGTAGTGGACAGTATTAGACATCAGTGTAGTGGACATAAGTGGACAGTAGTGGACATCATTTGTCAAGCGGACCGCAGTGGCCATCAGTGGTCATGAGTGGGCGTCAGTTGACAGTAGCGGACCGTAGTGGACATTAGTGGTCATAAGTGGATGTCAGTGGACAGTAATTGACGTAAGTGGACATCAGTGGGCATGAGTGGAAATGAGTGGACAGTAGTGGACAAGAGTGGATATGAGTGGTCAGTAGTGAACATCAGTGGACAGTACTGGACAGTAGAGGACAGTAGTGTACATGAGTGGATGGTAGTGGACATCAGTGGACAGTAGTGGACATCATTGGTTGAGAGTGGACATCAGTGGACAAGAGTGGACAGTATTGGACACTAGTGGAGTGGATGCGATTGGACATCATTGGACATGAGTGGACAGTAATGGACAGTAATGGACAGTACCGGGCATCAGTGGACATGGGTGGACAGTACTGATATCAATGGACAGTAGTGAACAGTAGTGGACATCATTGGTCGAGAGTGGACATCAGTGGACAGTATTGGACAATATTGGACATGAGTGGACAGTACTGGATATCAGTGGACAGTAGTGGACCTGAGTGGACATGAGTAGACAACAGTGGCCATGAGTGGACAGTGGTGGACAGCACTGGACATCAGTGGACAGTAGTGGACAGTAGTGGACGTGAGTGGACATCAGTGGATAGTAGTGGGTGCAAGTGGGTGCAAGTGGACATGAGTGGACAGTAGTGGACAGCAGTGGACAATAGTGGACATAGGTGGACAGTACTGGACATCAGTGGATCGAGGTGCACAACAGTGGTCGTGAGTGGACATCAGTGGACAGTAGTGGACATCAGTGAGTGGACATCAGTGGTCGTGAGTGTACTGGATGTATTGGACTCCAGTGGACAATAGTGGATGTCAGTGGACATCAGTGGACACGAGTGGAAATTAGTGGACAGAAGTGGACAGTAGTGGACATCATTGGTGGAGAGTGGACATCATTGGTCGAGAGTGGATATCAGTGGACATGAGTGGACAACAGTGGACACGAGTGGACAGTACTGGACATCAGTGGTCATGAGTGCACGTCAGTGGACAACAGTGGATTTCCACCGACTGATGTCCACTACTGTCCACTCATGATGACTTATGGCCAGTACTGTCCACTCGTGTCCACTGTTGTCCACTCATGTCCACTACTGTCTGCTGACGTCCAGTACTGTCCACTCATGTCCACTGATGTCCACTCTCGACCAATGATGTCCACTGTAGTCCACTCATGCCCACTACTGTCCACTGACGTCCAGTACTGTCCAGTACTGTCCACTGATGTGCACTCTCCAACAATGATGTCCACTACTATCCACTCGTGTCCACTGTTGTCCACTCATGTCCACTCACATCCAGTACTGTCCACTACTGTCCACTCACGTCCACTACTGTCCACTCATATCCGCTCTCGACCAATGATGTCCACTACGGTCCACTCCTGTCTACTCCTGTCCACTGTTGTCCACTCATGTCCACTCACATCCAGTACTGTCCACTACTGTCCACTCATGCCTACTGATGTCCACTACTATTCACTCACGTCCACTACTGTCCACCCACTACTATTCACTCACGTCCACTACTGTCCACTACTGTCCACTGATGTCCAATCGCGTCCACTACTGTACACTCACGTCCACTACTGTCCAATCATGTCCACTCATGCCCACTGATGTGCACCCCCGTCCACTCATCCACTGCTGTCCACTCATGTCCACTGAGGTCCACTCGCGTCCACTACTGTCCACTCATGTTGACTACTGTCCACTCATGTCCATTGCTGTCCAATGATGTCCAGTACTGTCCACTCATGTCCATGGCTCTCCCCTACTGTCCACTCGTGTCTGCTACAGTCCACGCATGGCCACATCTGTCCACTCATGTCCACTACTGTCCACTCGCGTCCACTCCTGTCCATGCATGTCCACTCATGCCCACTGATGTCCACTCATGTCCACTGGTGTACACTGATATCCACTCGCATCCACTGCTGGCCACTACTGGCCCTGTTGTCCACTCATGTCCACTACTGTTCACTGATATCCACTCTCGAGCTTTGATGTCCACTACTGTCCACTCGTGTCCACTACTCTCCACTGACATCCAGTACTGTCCACCACTGTCCATTGATGTCCACTCTTGAACAATAATGTCCACTACTGTCCACTCATGTCCACTCATCTCTAATGCTGTACACTGATGTCCACTACTCTCCACTCACATCCACTACTGTCCACTGATGTCCACTCTCGACCAATGATGTCCACTACTGCCCACTACTGTGCACTACTGTCCACTACTGTCCACTGATGTCCACTCGTGTCCCGTACTGTCCACCCGCATCTGCTCATGTCCACTACTGTCCACTGACGTCCAGTACTGTCCACCACTGTCCACTGATGTCCACCACTGTCCACTCACATCCACTCATGTACATTACTGTCCTCTACTGTCCAATACTGTCCACTGATGTCCACTACTCTACTCACATCCATTCATGTCCACTGATGTCCACTACTGACCACTCGTATCCACTCGGCGTCCACTACTGTCCACTCATGTCCACTGATGCCCACTGATATCCACTCGTGTCCACTATTGTCCACTGATATCCACTGATGTCCACTCATATCCACTACTGTCTACTCACGTCCACTCATGTCCACTACTGTCCACTCATGTCCACTACTGTGCACTACTGTCCACTGACATTCAGTTCTGTCCACTACTGTCCACTCATGTCCACTGATGTCCACTCCTGTCCATGATGTCCGCTGATGTCCACTACTATCAACTCACGTCCACTGCTGTCCACTGATGTCCACTACTCTCTACTGATGTCCACTGATGTCCCTGCACGTCCACTACTGTCCACTCATGTCCACTGATGTACACTGCTGTCCACTCATGCCCACTGATGTCCACTACTGTCCCCTGATGTCCACCCGTGTCCTATCACGTCCACTCATGTCTACCCCTGTCCACTAATGTCCATTCGTGTCCACTCATGTCCACTCTCATCCACTAATGTCCACCATTGTCCACTCGTGTCCCCTCATGTTCTCTAAGGTGCACTAATGTCCTCTCACATTCTCTTGGTCCACTCTTGTCCACTCTCATCCACTGACCTCCACTCATGTCCACCCATGTCCACTTGCATCCACTCATGTCAACTGATGTCCACTATGTCCTCTCACACCCACTCATGTCTACCCATGTCCACTAATGTCCATCCGTGTCCACTCATGTTCACCCGCATCCACTCATGTCCACTTGTGTCCACTCGTGTCCATTGATGTCCACTCAACTCCACTGATATCCACTCATGTCCACTCATGTCTACTGATGTCCACTCATGTCCACTCATATCCTCTGACATCCACTCACACTTACTCATGTCCACATGTGTCCACTCACATTCTCCCAGGTCCCCTCGTGTCCACTCATGTCCACTTTTGTCCACTCATGTCCACCCACATCCACTCATGTCTACCCATGTCCACTAATGTCCATCATTTCCACCCACGTCCACTCACATCCACTGATGTCCACTCTTGTCCACCCACTTCCATTGACCTCCACCCATGCCCCCTAATATCCACTCCTGTCCACTCATGTTCACTGACCTCCACTTGCCTCGACTCATCTCCCCCCACATCCACTCGTGTCCACTCGTGTCTACTGATGTCCACTCGTGTCCTCTCTCCTCCACTTATGTCTACTCTTGTCTACCCACATCCACTGACATCCACCCATGTCCAGTCATGTCCACTCGTGTCTACTGATGTCCACTCACATCCACTAATGTCCACTCGTGTCCCCAGAAGAAACAAGGATGACAACCAGGGCCTAGGCTTGCCAAATCCACCTCCCTTCCCTTTGCAGAATCACTAATTCATCTCAGAATTGTTCCTTGCTGACACCAGACAGGACCTCTGAGTTATTCTCCTCATAGTGCTCCTGGCAGCTCCTACCTGCAGTTTTAATACCCATTCCTTCCCTCCTCTGTCTGTCTGCCAGACAGCGTGGACCAACCACAGGCCTCACATACCTCATCCCAGTGGTTTTAGTGGGAAAAACTGCCTTCTCATCCCTCAGACATAGATCTTGGGGGTTGATGTGCTCCATTTTTGTTGTCCTCACATCCTGAGTGATGTCATCCTTCCAGAACAGACCTGCAGGATAAAAGGATGGCGTGAGTTGACACCTGTGGCAGTCTAACTCACTCTAGGGACCAGAGTGAACTCTCCTTCAAGTACATATAGAATCACACTTACCAGAGAGAATTAAATGAGATGTATAAAAATTGCCTAGCATAGTGCCTGGCATGTAATGTTCAATTAGGATTATGATTATAGTCTCTTTGCCAATTCCTTTGATGCTGTTGAGGGTTAAATGAGTTTAGGGATGTAAGGAGTGCTTAGAAAGCTGTAAAGCAGCGATTATCAGACTTTATGTGCATTGGAATCTCCTGAAAGGCTTGTTAAAACACACATTCTGTTTCCCACCCCTAGGGTTTCTGATGCAGTAGGTCTGGGGTGAAGCTCAAGAAACAGTATTTCTAACGAGTTCCCTGGTGATGTTGATGCTGCCAGTCCAGGGAAGCCTTTGAGAACTACTGCTCTAAGGCCCTATGCACATATTCAGCATTAGTGGTCGTGAGATGAACTCAAGGCAGATTTCCTATCTCATTCCTTGCCCCCACACCCATTCATGAAACTCTGCTCTAAAAACAGGGTCAGCCATCTGTCACTGGTGTACTCTCCACTACCTTTCATTCCTCCCCTCTGTCATACAATTTTCTCTGATTCTTGCTCAGAGGCTAAGGGGTGTGTGTGTGTTCTCCTGACTGAGAACTAAGAGTCCTGGCTCTGGAAAAATTCAGATACTGCCAGGAATTGGAACCAGTTCCAAGGAATTGGATGCTGGCCTCTTCCAGGGGCTTCTTCTAGAAGCCTCTGCTGGGCTCTTGCAGGGTGTTCAAGTGCAAGTAGCCCACTCATGCAGACTCCACCCCTGCTCTTGTCTCATCCCCATCTCCATGAGGTGAGTGTGACGATAAAGTTTCAAGTATAGTCACTTGGGGGAAGAGAAAGCTGGTCCTCAGGTCAGATAGCCCCTTGCTGCTTCCCCCATATCTGATCAGGCCCCAACCTCTGTTCACCAGCTTTTACTTACCTTGGGGTACAATCTGCTGGAGCACAACTTTCAAATGCTGGGAGACTGAGGTGGTAAATCCCTGGAGGGGCCAGAGCTGCCAACTCCCCCTTGGCCCTGACCATCTAAGGGCAAATAATAGTGTGAGCAAGGAGCTTGGCCAGAAGCCTTACAAATCCCTGTTGGAAAATCAGCTTCCTTGTACTGTCACTCCTGGATCTCCTAGTCTCTGATCCCTGCACCAGGCCTCTTTGCCTGCTTCAAGTCCTCCTTCTTTCATTTTTCCCTTCCTCCATCACCACCTGCCATGTTTTCAGCCCCTAAACCCCATTCACTATTGGTACTGACTTCCAGGTAAGAACCAAGCTTGCAGGCAAAGAGCCGCCTGGGGAGATTCAGGTGAGGGAGGATAATCAGGTGGATAGGTGAGGTATGTGGAAGCAGGTGAGCTGCATCTTAAGGAAGGCTTTGAAACCTGAGGCTGTTAGGGAGGAGGCCTGGAATCCTTAGAAAGAGAAAATATTGGCATATATAGGGTTCAAGGATCTCAATTCTTTTCCTAAAGCCACAGTTGGCCCAACTGTGCATAGGGGAAGGACAGGAGTGGGGGAAGATAACCCCTAATGATATACACACCTTCCTTCTTCCAGATCGATGGATAGGGCTGGAGGACAGTCTCTTTTTTTCCACAGTGGAATTACCATGAGTCACTCTGGACAGGTCTTAAGAAAAGGGAATTCTCCTACCCAAGCAAATAGATGCCTAATAACAATTTGCTGGCCTTTAACAGTAGTGGAACCTCCAGCATCCTGCAGAGAAGAAACAGAGCTTTGGGGAGGGAGCTGGTTCCTTGAGACAGCGCTTCCTGCAGTGGTGGGGAAGAGCGGTGACCTGGACACGCTGGGCCGGACCGCCACGCTCCTGGCGCTGTCCATGGTGCTGAGAGGTGGCTGAAGCCTGGCGTGGGGGCGGCGCTGGGCGGTAACGTGGGAGACGCATATCCACGAAGCTTGGCGACCCTGCCCCCCACGGCCCCTCTTGTCACAAACAGGCCTCCCACGGTTCTTGGCCTCTAAACCCAAGAATCGGGCGGGGAGCGTGGGCGTCAGCCCAGGAGTTGGCGCGCTCTGCACAGGAACTTCGAGTCCGCGGAATCCTGTGTCTGACGGTTCCGACGCGAGTCAGCGCCGCATCTCCCCGGGTCGGCGCAGACGGGAGCGCAGGCATGACGCTGACTCCATTTCCCTTCCATCCTCTTTCACCCCGGCCTAGCCTTACCCTTCTTGTTGGAAATTGGGTCACAGCCACCAGGCTCTGTGGGCTTATGACAAGGTCCTGGCGCGTCTTTGCTCAGCCTTCTCCCTGGAGCCAGGACCCCGACACCCGCGGAGCAAGGCTTCTGGTCTCTGCAGACCACTCAGCCCTGGTCATCTTCTCTTTCCTGCCCCTTGGGCGCGTCTGGCTTCTCCTGTGGCCGCACAGGCCGATTTTACCTCCCTCTGCCTGTCTTCCCGACCTCCTCCCAATCCCCAATCTTCCCCGGAGCCCGCTTCTCTCAGGTCCAGACTCCACATGCCCAGACCCATCCCAAGCCTACGCCTCTGTCTGCGGGACGCTCTCTACATTTGTCTCCTCACGCCCCCGAACACTTTCTTTCCTTCTGAGTTTCCTAGCCTTGAAACCGCCGGACCCACTTCCCTCAGGATCGCTCTGTGGTCCTGCCCGCACCCCCCAGGGCTTCCTTCTGACCGTGGGCACTACTGTCGCTGCAGCCCCCTGGGCAACTGTTCAGAAGCAGGAACCAGACAAGCAGCCGGAGCCTCCCGGGTCCCCTCCCGGCTGGGCGCGCTCGCTGCCGGCCCAAGTCTCAGAGAAGGCAGCGACCGCGCCCGGAGGGGCGAAGCCGGGCTGCAGCTTCCTACCCGCCAGCCAGCCGGGCCGAATCTGCACAGCCCCGCTCGGCAGCTCCACCGATCGATCGCGAGGGGCCTGGCCCTGCGGACGCCTACCCAACTCTCCGGTCCCCTTCCAGCCTCCCTGTGTCTCTTGGAATTCCTGGCCCTGCTCCTTTTTGAGGTAAGTCGGGTCGCAAGGACCATCGCCTCTACTCCCAGTCCTAAAGTTGGAGAAATGCATTGCGTGTAAGATACCGGTGCAAATTGTGTTGTGAGGATTAAGTATGAACAGCGACGGAAAAGTAGGCATCTAATGAAATTAATTTATTTTTATTATCCTTGACGCTCACTTTACTCTCACCCACCTAAAAACCTTCAGCAATCATGTGGATTCGACCTACAAAATACATTGCACATCCATCAACCTTTCTCCACGTCCACTGCCATCTCCCTGGCCCAAAGCACGGTACTCTTTTTAAAAAGTCAAGCTATTGTAATAACTAGCTAGCTGACTAACGGATCTGTTGCTTCCACTCTTGGGTACTTATAAGCTAGTTCGTGAGCTTTCTAAATCCTATACTGATAGTTCAATATTTTTTCATTAAGCTTAAAACATTAAGAAAAATTTCAAATATTAGAAAGAGAAGAATCTGATGAACCCTTATACCTATTAATATTACCCAGATTTAATTATTAAGATTTTGTCACAATTAATTGCTTCTTTTTCTTACTGAAGTATTTAAAAGTAATTTACAGACATCATGAAATTTCACTCCTAAATAATTCAATATGCATCTCTTAGAATTAATGATAGTTTCCTACATAACCACAATGCCATTATGACATCTGTGATAGTCTGAATAATGCCTCCCCAAAGATGTCTATGTCCTAATCCCCAGAATTTATGACTGTGTTTCTTTACATGGTAAAAGGAACTTTGCAAGTATGATTAGCCTTAGCAGGTGATTAACTTTAGATGGGGAGATTATCCTGAATTACCCAGTTGGGCCCAATATAACCGCAAGCATCCTTATAAGAGGTAATCAGGAGGGTCATAGTCAGTAGTGTGAGATATGACATTGGAAGTAAGAGGTTGAAGTGCCACAAGGAAGGGGCCACAAGCCAAGGAATGCAGACATACTCTGGCCTCCAGAAGGAACACAGCCCTGCTGACACCTTGATTTTAGGCTTCTGACTTCCAGAATTATAAGATAAATTTGTATTGTTTTATGCCACTAAATTTGAGGCAATTTGTTACAGTGGCAATTGGAAACTAATACAACATCTGAATTTTACAATGATTCCCTAATTGACATAATTCTCTAATACTTCTGGATGTAACTCCTTTATCAGATAAACCAATCAGATGGTTTGTGAATATTTTCTCTGACTCTGGGCATTTTATTTCCTCCTCCTCCTCCTCCTTCTTCTTCTTCTTCTTCTTCTTTTTTTTTTTTTTTTTGGAGACAGAGTCTCGCTCTGTTGCCCGGGTTAGAGTGAGTGCTGTGGCATTAGCCTAGCTCACAGCAACCTCAAACTCCTGGGCTTAAGCAATCCTTCTGCCTCAGCCTCCCAAGTAGCTGGGACTACAGGCATGCGCCACCATGCCTGGCTAATTTTTTCTATTTTTGGTTGTTTGGCTAATTTCTTTCTATTTTTAGTAGAGATGGGGTCTCGCTCTTGCTCAGACTGATCTCAAACTCCTGACCTTGAGCAATCCTCCCACCTTGGCCTCCCAGGGTGCTAGGATTATAGGTGTGAGCCACCACACCTGGCCTCAGTCTTCTTAATAGTGGCTTTTGAAGATTAAAATATTTTAATTTTGATGAAGTCTCATTTATTTATCTTTTTATGACTAATGTTTTTCATGTTCTTAAAAGTGTTTGCCCACCCAAACTTACAAAGATCTTTTTTCATTTTCTTCCCAAAGTTGGCTGTGATGGCCTCATAAAATTAGTCAGAAAGGATTTCCTCTTCTTTCATGCTCTGAAAGTTTGTGTAAAATTGATGTTATTTCTTTCTTTTTTTTTTTTTTGAGACAGAGTCTCACTCTGTTGCTCAGGCTAGAGTGCCGTGGCGTCAGCCTAGCTCACAGCAACCTTAAACTCCTGGGCTCCAGCGATCCTCCTGCCTCAGCCTCCCAGGTAGCTGGGACTACAGGCATGCGCCACCATGCCCGGCTAATTTTTCTATATATATTTTTAGTTGTCCATATAATTTCTTTCTATTTTTAGTAGAGACGGGGGCTCACTCTTGCTCAGGCTGGTCTCAAACTCCTGAGCTCAAACGATCCGCCCACCTCGGCCTCCCAGAGTGCTAGGATTACAGGCGTGAGCCACCGTGCCCAGCCTATGTTATTTCTTTTTTAAGCATTTGGGCCTGGAGTTTCTTTGAGAGTTTTATTACAATTTCAGTTTCTATAGCTACTCAGATATTCTCTTTCTTTTCATGTATGTTTTGGAAACTTGAAGTTTTCAAGAAATTTGTTCATAATATTTAAGTAATCACATTTGTTATTGCAAAGATGTTCATAATATTTCTTTATTGCCCTTTTCATACCAGTAGAATTTGGAGTGATTTCACTTTTTTCTTTCTTGATAGTAATAATTTGTGTTTTTCCTCTTTTTTGTTTATCAGTATAGCTTGATTTTTAAAAATAACTGACTTTGGGTTTCATTGCTTTTTTCTCTATTGTTTGCCCAACTTATTTATTTATTTGAGGAGAAGGAAAGAGAGATTTATTAATTTTCCAGCAAATGAGGCGGATGGAGACTCCTGTCCGAAATGCCATCATCCTCATAATAACAGAAATACAGAGCTTTTAAAGGGAGGCCATTCAGCTTCAGGCAATTTCTGTTCAACTACAGTTGATGATTCTGATGGTCCAATCTCCAGCCTATCTCCACCATGTCCAGGACCTCCATCCAGGTCCCTGCAGGCCCCACAGTTCCACTAAGCCATCTCCAGTAGCACAAAGAGCAAAAGACAATCCCCTGCCTGTCCAACTGCCAGCCTGAGGCAGGGATGCAGGTCCTAGTTCTCTAAAAAGAGTGGGGAATGTTTTAAAGAGACATAAAACATTTTTGCCATTTTTTTCCAGGCAACTTCCTCTGTAATTTATTCCCCACTGTCAATTTTACCCCTCCACATCTATGGGAGGAGGGGCAACATAGTCATCAAACCACTTCCTGCTGAATTGGGGTGATGTTTTATTTTATTTATTTGTTTATTTATTTTTGAGAAAGTGTCTCGCTCTGTCGCCCTGGGTAGAGGGCAATGGTGTCATTGTAGCTCACTGCAACCTCAAACTCCTGGGCTCAAACGATCCTTTTGTCTCAGCCTCCTGGGGAGCTGGGAGTATAGGCGCCCACCACCACGCCCACCTAATTTTTCTATTTTTAGTAGAGACAGGGTCTTGCTCTTGCTCAGGCTGGTCTGGAACTCCTGAGCTCAAGCGATCCTCCTGCCTCAGCCTCCCTGAGTCCTAGGATTATAGGAGTGAGCCACCACAATGTTTTAGATGAAAGGTTTATACTTATGTATGGCATTGCAAAGCTTTAGTAGTATATTTACAATCACAGATTACCAGACAAAAAAGTCATAAGCAACAACTGTAACAGTGAGGATTGACAAGGCAAAATGGACTGTCACCTTGTTCACAATGTCTGATACAGGGCTGGGTTAGAAAAGAAACATGGAACCTCTCAGTGCAGAGCTATTAGTTTACCCTGTAGGTGATCTGAGGGACTGGCTTCTGCTAATTCAGAAATCATATACAGAAATGCTTGCACTGAACAAGGTTTAGGATAACAAACCCAGCAGCAAGACAGAGCAACAGAATATGTGATAGCACAGAGAGATCCTCACTAAGGAGTTGTCTTCCCATCCTATAGACAGAACAAATAACCAATGAAAGCTTAGCAAAAATATCAAAATTTTCATTTTTCCCTTTTCCTTAAACAGACACTTTAGATTGCCTAAAGGCTGGCTCTTCTACTGGAGGCTTGGGTCCTCTCTTCTTCCATGGCACACCTCTTTACTTTGTATGATGGACCCAAGGTTTTTACTTCTGATAATTTCAATGAGGTACACTTTGTTAGAGGCACTTCATAGGGTCCCTTCTACTTCTTTGCTTCCAACTGGAGTGGGAAACTGGAGGTTTATCTGGTTATCACTGATTGTGTGCTGCACATATTATTTTTAAATGATTTACAGAAATAATTTGAATCCCAAGAGCAAATGAGTGTGAGCCTTCTTTGAGATGTGTAACATTCCAGGAGAAAGGGAAATATTGGTCTCTTGATGGGCTGAACAAAGGTGGTGTTCCTCTCTCCATTTTAACATTTCAAACTACCCGGAGAATAGCTAACAAAATGATAAGCATAAGCATTGATATTGCACCCTTTTTGCTATTCATTGGAGGAGACTCTAGTGCTGAGATATTATCCTCGGAACACTGAGCAGGTTATCAGGCCTAGTGAACCTGGGGCTCACAGTGAGAAACTTCCTTCCCCAAGGGAAAGAAAAAGACTACTGGCCGGGCACGGTGGCTCACACCTGTGATTCCAATCCCCAAATTGGGAGGCCAAAGTGGGAGTATCATTAGAGGCCAGGAGTTGGAGACCAGCCTGGGAAATATACCAAGACCCTGTCTCTACAAAAAATTTTTAAAAATTAGCCAGGATTGGTGGCACTCCCCTGTAGTGCCAGCTACTTGGGAGGCTGAGGTGGGAGGATTGCCTGAGCCCAGGAGTTTGAGGTTGCAGTGAGCTGTAATGGTACCACTGCACTCCAGCCTGGGCAATAGGGAAAGACGCTGTCGCTTAAAAAAAAAAAAAAGACGACCATAAAGTATGGCGAGGCAGGTGGGTAGTGGGTAAAGAAAGATTGCAATTCAGCTATGGTCCAACCCTGCATTGTATTCATACTATAAATGATATCTGGAAGGAGAAAGGGTACCAAGTTGCTGTGCTGTTCCATGTCTCCACCCCTAATGTCCCTTCTGTTCTCGCCTTACATATTTTACTTCAGAGGCTGTGGCTGGGGCCCACTGTCTTGCCTCCAGACAAAAGAGTTTCCATGAAAATCCACTTTAAAAATCTAGTAGCTTGTTGTCCTAGAACTGCCTCCCTGGAGGGTAATGGGGAGTAGGGGGACAGGGAAGCCTCAATTTGCTACAAAGTTTTGCTCAGGGAAGGAAACAGCTCAAAGAAACTCTAAAATGGGAGGAAAATGGGATTTGAAATTTGTGTGTATATCGGCTGACGGCTTCTCCTCCACAGTGTAAGTTCTCCCCCCAACCCAACCCCAGTACATAACAGCCTCTAACAGCAGTCTTGATTTGGGCAAATCATGAGGCACAGTGACTCAGCAATCACCTCCAACAAGCCTCCCCTTGGCTTCCGTCTTGTGATCCTCTCTCCCTCCCTGGTTTCCCCGTAGGTACAGAGCTAGTCAAGGACCCTCAGCCTGGAGAAGAATGGCAGATTCTTGTTTGCATACTTAGTAGCACCATGGCAACCAGTTCTCATTGTGGTGATCAGTCACTCAGTGCTAATGATGTCACCTCAGCAACCAATCCAGGTATAAGAAGCACAGCTGCCATGGTGACAGGAGTCAGAGCAGTTTCCTTGGAAGCATGAGGATCTAGAGCGCCCTGAGGTTCAGGCTGCCTCTCAGGGGAGGGCACGGCCAGCTGCAGCACCACTGCAACTGCCCAGCCCAAGCTACCAAATAACCAAAATAACATTTCCTGACAGGTCTATTGGTGCTAGTCTTGCCCCCATCAACACATTCTCTCACAATGTTAGGGTAGTCTTTTGTTGTTGTTGTTTAAGAGGGTTTTGCTCTGTCACCCAGGCTGGAGTGCAGTGGCTTGATCATAGCTCACTGCAGCCTTGAACTCCTGGGTTCAAGGGATCCTCCCACCTCAGCCTCCAGAGTAGCTAGGACTACAGGTGTGCACCACCATGCCCAGCTAATTTTTTAATTTTTTGTAGAGACTATGTTGCCCAGGGTGGTCTTAAACTCCTGGACTCAAGTGGTACTCCTGCCTCAGTCTCAGCTGGTATTATAGGCATGAGCCACTGCACTCGGCCCAGAATGGTTTTAAAAAACAACCTAACAACATGTTGTCTACAAGAAACTCACTTTAAATATGGCTATATAGGTAGGTTAAAAGTAAACAAATGGAAAAAGGTATAATGTGCTAACATGAGTCAAAAGAAAACTGGAGTGGCTATTATTAGACTAACTGACTTCAGCACAAAGAAAATTAGCAGACGCGGCGGCTCATGCCTGTAATCCTAGCACTCTGGGAGGCCGAGGCGGGAGGATTGCTCAAGGTCAGGAGTTCGAGACCAGCCTGAGCAAGAGCGAGACCCCGTCTCTACTAAAAATAGAAAGAAATTAGCCAAACACCAGCCTGAGCAAGAGCGAGACCCCGTCTCTACTAAAAAATAGAAACAAATTATCTGGCCAACTAAAAATATATATAGAAAAAATTAGCCAGGCATGGTGGCACATGCCTGTAGTCCCAG
>JAQIFY010001575.1:0-14057 GCA_028533085.1 Varecia variegata | reverse complement strand
AGGAAAAGGTTTTTCTAACTGGAAGAAGTAGACTGAATAAAGTAAGGGAGTATGGAGTATTTGAGCGAGTTTGAGACCTAAGGCCTAGGTTGATTAAATCTTTTTCTTTTGTTTAATATGTCTCTATGCAGTGAGTATCTTATGCCTTGGACTCTATTTTAGGCATTCTGGATACAGTATTGAGAAAGACAGGCAAAGTCTATATATCATGAGCAAGGGTAGACAGAGAACCACAAATAAAGTGAAAAACAGATGCCCTCCAGAGACTGATATGTTGTATAAGAAAATAAAACAGAATAATGGAATGATTCATGTGGTTTTTTACTTATTTCTTAATTAGTTCATTCATTCATTCCATATACAGTTATTATCTACTAGTATAGAATAACTGTATTCTAATTTTTAATAAATATCAAAGGATAAAATTTGTCTAAAAATTTGTCTAAAATAAATAAGTCTAAATTATGAAAATTATGTATTGGCTTTCAGAAATGGTAATGATGACTTATCGTGGTGATTATTGTCTTTTCTTTTTAAGCTTAATACAATATTCCAGAATGAATTAGAATGCATGTAATTTATAAAACTTTGGAAGATAAGATAGATAATCTCTAGGAGCTAGCATACATTCATTCCAGACAAATTTCCCATTTTGTTAAAATGACTAGAGAACAGAAAATTCCATAGGTAAAACACGTTTCTATTGTTTCAATGACATCATTGCATCTGCAAATATTTTTTGCAAGGACATCATAGTTAGGTAGTGGATTGAATGGGTAGAACTGTTGATATTTAGTGCCTTAAACATATGCTTGCTATCTGTTGGTAAATAGGTCTATAGTTTTCTAATGGAGTTTGACTAGGCCATACTCTTAGCCCTGTTAACTACACATTTGTATTGATAATTGTGATGGAGTTTTAGAAGTTAGGATGCATAGCTAAAATTATAACTGACAGACTCAAGAATAAAAGTGATGTCAAGCGGGCCCAAAGCAATGAAATGAGATTAAGCAGAAACAAATTTGAAGTTCTGTTTAGGTTCAGAAAGTCAACTGTATGAGAGTAAGCTGGTTTGGCCACAGTACAGATGGCAGTGTTCTGGGATTTCCATTTGATGACAACCATAAAATAAGCCAATGGTGTGAGGTCGCTGTTAGAAAAATAGACTAGCACAATCTTGGGTTGCATTAATGAAATATTGTGCCTAGCACAATAGAGGCAATAGAAAAGACAATTTCACCAAATCCTGTTCTAGCAAGATGATTTATGAAATAAAGTATCAAAACACCTTGTCTTACACTTTAAGACTTCTCCAATTGGAGTATGTTCAGAAGAAGGCACACAGAATTCCGAAAATCATATCTTTTTAGGCAAGGCTGAAAGTATCAGGGTATTGTTTTCCTGTAGGAAAAAAGACCAAGAAGATACTTTCAGAATGCCTCTGTCTATATGGCAAGCTTTCATGTTTAGGAAGCCAGAGAAGGTTAATCTAGAATATTGAAGTTAAAGAGATAAAGATTTTGCTCTAACATTAGGAATAAAACACCGTTATCCAAAACATGGCTAACATGTGAGGTGGAATTCCTTTTACGAGAGTCATTTAAATCCAAAAGATTCATCTCAGAGTGGGGACTCGGATCAGATGGTCTATCAGTTATGTATCACTCTATAAAATTACCCCAGCATTTATAGGGTTAAAAACAACAATTTCATTTCACTCATTTTTTTATGGGTCAGGAACTCAAAAGGGCTTGCCTGCTTAGTCCTCACTTGGGTGTCTCATGCAGTTGCAGTTATGTGCCACCTGTAGGTGCTATCATATGAAGGCTTTCCAGGGTTGAATGTCCAAGGTAGCCCACTCACCTGACTGGCAGGTTTTTCTGGCAGCTAAATGAAAGTTTAGCTGGGGCTGCCAACCGGAGCATATACACGTGGCCTCTTTATGTGTCCTAGGTTGCTCCAGGGTCGCTGAGCTTCTTACATGGCAGCTCATGGATATAAAAGTGTATGTCCCAGTGCACAAGGCAGAAGCTGCATTACCTCATATGGTGTGGCCTCAGAAGTCACGTGGTATCACTTTTTCTGCATTATGGTATTTGTAAGTGAGTCAGAAATGCATATAGAAGCATGAGAGAGGGACATGGATCCCACTTTTAATAGAAAAAGCATCCAAAATTTGTGGACATTTAAAAAAACTGCCATAGATGATCTCTTAATTAACTTCCAACTCGAAATCTATGATTTTATGAAACTTACTGGCTGATGGTAAGATTTTAAGGGAATTTTGATATTGTCTTCTAAAAATTGGGGGTTGGCTTGATGCAGCGGCTCATGCCTGTAATCCTAGCACTTTAGGAGTCCAAAGTGGGAGGATAGATAGCTTGAGGCCAGTAGTTCAAGACCAGCCTGAGCAACATAGTGAGACCCTGTCTCTACAAAAAATTTTAAAAATTAGCCGGGCACAGTGGTGCATGCCTATAGTCCCAGCTACTTGGGAGACTGAGGTGGGAGTATTGCTTGAGCCCAGGAGTTTGAGGTTGCAGTGAGGTATGATCATGCCACTGCACTGTAGCCTGGGCAACAGAGTGAGACTCTGTCTCAAAACTAAATAAATAAATGAATAAATAAATAAAATAAAAATAAAAATTGGATGTTGATATCTGAGTTTTTTTGCAATTATTTATTGGTACTATCACATAAAAGATTTTTAGTTTGATTTTACACAGACACACACACACACATACACAGGCTATTATGAGAAATGCATAGCTAAAATTATGAGTTCTCTCAAGTAATTTATTGGAAATGGTGCATATAAATAATAAAGAAGGCCGTAAAGCATTCTGATAAGTGAGAAGCATGCAGCTGGTTTAGTCTATGATAAGACAAGCATTCGGTTGATGAGCTCAGACAATCTGGAGTTTCTACATTTGCTTTCTTGTGTAGAAATGTCTTCTGGAAATAAAAAATTTGAATTCAGCCACCATGTTTGGTGACAGATAAACTTGGAGTGTTGTGTCTTACAGGCATATGGAGTTATGTTCATCTGGATGCAGACCTAACCCTTAGCGGGATCTTGATTCTAATACCTGCTGAAGACAGTGCATTTCTGCTGGTTCTTCTTACTCATCTTGTTATCTCCTAAGGGCCTTGATCTAGACCTATCACTCTTATTTGCCCATTAGAGTTTTATGTGCCCTTTGGGTTCTCCTGAGATCTGAACCTGGACATACTCTAACTCTACTTCTGCTACTCTAATTAGGTTTTAGCATTTTTTCTGCTTTCTGGTGACATCGGACCCCTGACCCAATCTGGATTTGTCTTGGTGTCCTAAAAGGTGCTGACTGATGTATCTAACCTTAAATTACCCTTTTGCGATTCAAGTAAAGAGATTTCCCTTCTTATAGTGTTTTCCTCAGTTGAGGAAGAACATCTACGTATTCACAGAGTAGCCCCTGAGCAACTAAGTATTTGATGAAGCAAATCAGACTTTACACTTTTCTTCATGTTTCCCCTGTTCTTTTTCTCCTCTCTTATAAGAAAAGAAAATAGAAGCAGTAATTGAAGACTTGCCTTTTTCATCATTTATTTTTCCTATAGACTCAAACTTTCATTATCTCCTTTCACATTGATTGGTGTTTATTTTATTTTATTTTATTTTATTTTATTTGGAAATATTTGCAGAATTCCTGGCTGTTGCTTTACTGCTGCAGGACTAAGGAAAGACTTACTTGTACCTCTAAAGAGAAATTAGATAGTACTTTCAAAAAAGACCTTGTTTCAAAAATGTAATCTGTCACTAGTCTAGTAAATACTTTTCATATTTTGACCTTTGTTTTATTTCAAATACCACTTTCATTCAGTAGACCAAAATAGGAGCCCTCCTATGTGAAAAGAAGCACCAGCTATAGCTTGACATTAGAAAACAAAAATAACAACACATGTTTTTTTCTTCATAAAATATTAGTTCAGTCGAACTGCCTCTTGGTATCTAAGATGCTTTGAAGAGTCATGAGAGCTGAAATGACTTATCAATGGCCACATGGATGAGAACTCACAAATGGTAATTTGGATAAACAACGCGCTGGTTTCCAGGGATTGTAACGAGACTCTTATCTCATTCTTTAACCTTTTTTTCCCTTTAAAGAACAAAAACAAACTTATTTACAGCAAAGCTACAAAATAATCCCAGCAAGAAATGCAAATCTACTCTTCCACCAACGCTCTTCCTGGTGAAGTATTTCCACCCCTTGCTGATTTTAAACTTTTTCCGGCCTTTCATGTAAAGCCCAGTTTGTGGTAACCCAATTGTGTCAGAGGTATCAACCCGTCCAGGTATAAGCACAGACCCGAGGCCAACATTTGGCCAATGCCTGCAAAGTCCAGTCAAATAGATTATTTACTTTTTTGGAAGCTGAAACAGAGCTGAAGTATGGTTTGAGTTTTTACACCAAATGTTTTCTTGAAACATCAGAGAATTTTCTGCTGTAAAATGTCCAGTGATGGAGTAAGGAAGTAAAATAAGGCAGCCTGTTCTGCAGTGATATACTATAGCATCAGTGGCACATACAATGTGTTGTTCTTGACTCCTCACTTGTGGTTATGACCATCCTATTACCATATCCAAAGGGAGGTCAACAAAGAGGATGCAGAGCAGGTTCTCATGAGGTCATTATTGTTTGATAAGTTTGGGGTCCTCGGCTGGTCTCTAGAATTGGTACCTGAAGAATATTTGGTTACTTTGGACAGATAACAACTTACTGTTTCATTGCCCCAGAGTAGCAGTCATGGATCCAGAACCTGAGTTGTGGAACTGCTCATGGCAAGAGGTAATTTGAAAAGAAAAGAACAAACGTTAAACTTTCTCTTCCTCAAGACTGTGTCTGAACTGGTGGCAACATAAACACAATTTTCAGAATGTTCAGATGAATTGAAACAACCATAACAAAAACAGCATGTGAATAACTTTTATGTACTTTATAAGAGATTATAGAAAGTGTAGTCATATTTGCTAATGGAAAAAGAAAAGAAAAAGTTATTTATTTTCCAAAAGTGGCAAATAAGTTCCTGGCCAGTTAAAAAAAAATTCTTCTGACAAAGAATACATATTCTTTGCAGAAAATTAGCACATGAATAAAGCACACAGAATAGCAAAGAAACCAACAACAATACAAGTAAAAACCAAGCAAACCGTGATACTAGATTAAGTAACTACTGATAAAATACATCTATATGCTATATGTACTTCTAAGAGTTTTTATGTACATATCTGGATATATGGTATTTTAAAAAATTAGGTAGATCTCATTGTGTACTGTACCTTGTGGATACTTTTTCAGTTAATATTTTTCATGTCACATTTTTCTAAGCACATTATTTCCATTGGTTATATTTCATTTTATTATAAAAATGCAGCAACTATCTTTTGGACAGTTGCATATTTTGGTTTCTCTACCATTTGAAAAAATTAATAAATACTACTATGGTAAACAAGCTTGTAGATTAAGCTTTACATAACTACATAATTTTTCTCCTTGGCAAAAATTCCTAAAAGTATAAAGTATCCAATGACTCCCCATTGGCTATGGGATAAAGATGGATTTTCTTACTCTGGCTCATATATTTCTTACTTAGCTCTAGTCACATTGGACACATGATTAGTCTATTCAATAAGTATTTCAGCTTTTTTCCATCTGGGCACCTGGTAGGAGTGCATTTCCTGGGTCCTTTTGTTGAGGTCATGTGATTAGTTTGGACTTTTAGGTTTTTCCCCTTACCATAGTGATTGATAATATTCTAGAGAGTGGCTGCTTTAAAAGACTGCTTCCACAGTAAGAAGAAAAAGGAGCAGAGTTGATTAGAGCATTGTCAATTCGCAATTGTTATAATATGAAATGTGGGTGAGGAATAACTCTAATAGTTTAAACCACTGTGATGCGAGGCTTATTTGTTACTGCAGCATAGCCTAGTTGTCCCTGACTGATACACTCCTTAATAGTCTGCATTCCTTTTCCTTCCTTATGTTATTTGCACATGTTATTACATTTTCCTGACACTTCCCTTCCTTTCCCAGTAAACATTTACTTATTCAATTCTTTATAGCTCAGTGCACCCTAGGTAATTTGGCCAAAATTCTAGGACTGCTCAATTTACCTTTTTTATAGGCATTTCTAATCCCACATAAATCTCCTTTAGTGCTTAACTGCAGTTTTACATTGTTTACTTTATTAGTATGCCTAACTTTTGTAATATGTATCTGACTTGTGTATCAAAACCACTGTGAGAGTTAGATATTTTATAAAGTGCTTGGCACATAATAGGCACTCAGTAAATTATTTTCTTAATCAATGAATAAATGAAAAGACACAGTTTTAAATTTTATCATATTCTAGCTAAATTAATCTCTGGAAAGATTTCATAACACATTGCAGGAAAATGACCATTTCTCTTAATCTTTATGAACAGTTTGCCTATTTTAGAGGCAAAAAGATCTCCTTGCTGATTGTTTTAGTTTTAATTTTTTCAAAAGGATAAGATATTTTCATTGCTTCCTTGGCCATTTTTGTATTTCTCATGGCCTGTTAATATTCTTTGCTCAGTCTGAGTTGGGTTTCTATGACTTATAATTGAAAGGGTACTGAATAATGTAAAATAGTGGGTAAATTCAGCTTTGATCTGCCCTGTAGAGTTGCATTCTCTGCATTCTGTCTTCTCTCTGGGTCTCTGGCCCTCTGTGTCTTTCTCCAGAACTTTCTCTAAGGGCCAAAATCACTAAACTTAACAATATCACAGCTATTGGGCAGCTGGTAATAAGGTTATATTTTAATTCCTACTTCACTAATTTTCCTTCTGCAGAGTGTCTTCAGGAATCCTATAAGGAGATCCAGGTGACTGACAGGACAATATTTGGACATTCTATAGTTTATATCTGTGAAATCATAATTAAGTCACTAATTCTTTAGAACGCTAATGCAACACATCTTGTCTAGCTGTGAATTAACTAGAGTACATAAACTCAGTCATGTAAGTACAAACCAAAGTCACAGACATAAGAACACAATCTCTGCTATGATACTTATGACATGGTATTCCAAGAATTAATTTCAACCTAATTGTTCTCTGTTCCTTGGACCCAGACAATTCATAGTATGAATAAATGCATTCAAAATAAACAACTTTATCCGTGCTCTGTGGTTCCCACTCCTTGTCAAATTGTATTCTTTCTTTCCATAAGAGTACCCTCTATAAAATTCATAGAAAGATCAGTTTTTTATAATGCTTTTACATCTTCAGCCTTGTAATATAAATCATGTTCTCTTTGAATTTGTAGCAAAAGTTAATTTCAGGTGCATTATATTTCCCAGTAAAAATGCTATTTTTTTAAAATCACAAAATGTATTCCCACACCTCCCTAATTTGATCCTGACATCTACCTCAAAATCCCAGTGTAACAGCCTCTGCAATGCTGAGCTTCATTGCAACATTGCTCTCCAAAAAAAAAAAAATAGTTTTTCTTTTGTTTAACACTTGCGATATTTCTCTTCAAGAATTTGGGTTTGTTCAATTGATTGCTCTGTTTCAGTGAAGTAAACTGCATTTCCAGATCTAGACAGTGCAGTCTGTTATAGAGGTATGTTGAAGGAATTATTAATAAACATCTCATATATATTGTGCCTTGTTTCAGAAAGCAGATACCTGCAGAGAGGACCAACACCAGTGTCCACTGGATTCATTGAGTTGTCTTGGCGTGTGAGTGACTTTGCCTGCCTTGTCACAATCACTATATCCTTTGCTGCGTGTTGGGCTGGCCCACAATATATTACTGTTCTACATACCACACACATGTGCCACAGATGGTCATTTGTAATTTCAGAACTCAACTGTAATAAATTCAGCACATTAGTATTTGGCTAAGATTAAGTGCTGGGAGGCTATCACGGAAAACCCATCAGTCAAGTCCATCTCTAACCAGGCAATGGTGATGCCATTGCTACAAAACAAACCTTTGTTATGCCTTCTCCTCAGCCTCACAACCCTTTCTCTTTCTCAGTGAGGGAGATGTAAATCTAATTTATATGCTAACATTCACTTACAAGCTGTGCAAAAGAACTCAGGGTTTTGGTATTTGGTTAAAACAGACCTTTCTGGGAGACACGCTAATAGCTGTGTAAGTCAGAGCAGGTCCTGGCTTTCTTTTTGCCCTTTATTTGGACTCTGCATTTATTTTACTATTTTATTTAATATTTTTTATTGAGTCAGTGGAAGACAATCCAATCAGTAGCAGCAATTCAAGTGGAATCACTGGATTGAGGGCATGATACAAGGCTTGGTGGGAAATCTGATTTCTTTACTTAGGCAAAGAAAGAAGACAATATCCTCAGGTAGCCGGTGATAGGAAAACACCAATAAAGTTGGAAAAACAATCATGGAAAAGCCCACAGAGACTGATTTGTGATTGTTAGATATGTGACTGAGTGAGAGATGGAAACTAAGGACCAAGTGAGGTAAGGATGAATAGGGTTATAGGGAAAGATGAACTCTGAGCACTTTGAGAAGAACATTATTTAGGTTAGGAAGAGGCATTCTCACTATGGATTTCTTCTTCCTCCTTGCCTGCAATGTAATCTGTAATTCCTCGGAGTGCACTTCTTTCCCTGTAACACTCAAGCAGAGACATTTCTCTCTGAGGCCCGATGTGCCTCCGAGTTAGAAAGTGGTGTTGGTGTCCATGCTGCTTCTCGTTGCCACTTGGAGCTCACGCTGTCCTGGCATGGAACCTTCTCCACCCTCTGATTTTCTCATCTACCCAACTCTTGGCCACTCCCCTCATTTATCAGACTTTGGCAACTGGCCCATAGATTTCTTCCTCATCCTGATTCTTTGACATCCACATACCTTTGCTTATACTTTTCCCTTCCAAATTGCCTTTGCTGCCCTTTCCACAGTCATGCCTTGAACTTTTTGTCAGGATGTAGAACTGCTCAACCTCTGTGATTGCTCGGTAATACATCAAGCACAACACTCTCTTTCTCAATTTTCTGTTTAACCTGAGCCATGACCCACTCTCATTATTTGCTTATCTTTATAAACTCCCATCCATTCATCCTTTCTTTCAATCCATTCTTTTTTTTTTTTTTTTTCAGAGATGGGGTCTTTTTCTGTCACCAGGCTGGACTGCAATGGCACGATCATAGCTCGCTGCAGCCTTGAACTCCTGAGCTCAAGTGATCCTTCAGCCTCAGTCTCTGGAGTAGCTGGGACTACAGGCATGTGCCATCATGCCTGGCTAATTTTTCTTATTTTTTTTAGAGATGGGGGTTCTCACTTTGTTGCCCAGGCTGGTCTTGAACTCCTGGCCTCAAACAATCCTCTCACCTCAGCCTCCTGAGTCACTGGAATTACAGGCATGAGCCATCATGCCTGGCTCTCAATCCATCCATTATTTTCTTTATTTCTCTCAACTTATAGTTTATATTCCCAAGTTCATCATTGCAATGACATTCTTGCCAAGAGGCCAAACCACTTGCTCTTTTATTCACACTCACCTGGGAATATTGTAATCCTTGTTCACCCTGTTTATTTACCTTTTAGTGCTTACATTTGAACAAACAAGCATGGCAGATGTGTTATGCTATTTCATGAGTTACATATTCCTGGTTACCTATCTCAATAGGTCTTCCATTTTCCTGGCCATGCTGTTATAGTTTATGGTCAGTTCACTCTTTCACTCTCCAGGAGGACCATTTCAGATCATCTCCCCTCTTCTCTCATGTCTAACCTCTCCTCTCCCTTAGTGTCAAATGATATCACCTCCAATTAAGTCCTATCTCTCCACCTGGCTTTTGTATCTTGTCTCTTCCAATTATCTCTTTAACTTGGGTTATTTGTCCCTTTGTCCCTTGAATATTTAGCCTGGATCCTTCCCCTTGTCCTTTAAATATGCTTAGATTTCCCACACTGAATATTAATTGAAATATCACCATCCTTCAGCTACAAACTTATTTTCTTTCTTTTCATGGTCTGTAGTTGTTAATTTTATGTGTTAACTTGGCTAGGCTATGGTAATCAGTTGTCTGGCCAAAAACTAGTCTAGATGTTGTAAGGGTATTTTGTAGATGTGATTAACATTTATAATTAGCTGACTTTATATAAGGCAGATTACCTGCTAAAATGTAGGTGGTTGAAGTCCTTATGAGCAAAGATGGAGGTCCCCCAAAGAAGAAGGAATTTTGTCTCTAGCCTGTAATATAGGAATTATGCCTGAGTTTCCAGTCTTCAGAGTCAAGACTGCAACATCAACTTTTACCTGGATTTTCAGCCTGCCCACTTATTCTACGGGTTTCAGACATAACCCCTGCAATTATGTGAGCCAGTTTCTTAAATTAAAATCTCTCTCTCTCTCCAACTATTATCATGTAGAATTAGAAATGAGTTGGTCTATCTTTCTAAACTAATGTGTTTTTTTCTAAGTGTTAAGAGAGTGGCTTAGTATTCTATTTTCAAACAGAGGGTACCTCTGGAACGTCTTCATTCATGTTAAATGAAAAACCAAATTCCATATAATTCCAGCTTTATGTTTTTCCTTTTTTATCACGGATTTTTCAAGAGCTAAAGCTGTTCTGATTTGGTCTGCAGGCATTTTAATTAGAACTCAATGTGCTGATCGGGTGCTGATTGTATTGAGAAAAGCTTACACGATTGCTATAGTTTCTGTGATCTCTCAATCATAATTCATGCCTTTTTGCTTCTTGACTTCAACCAACCATGGTTTGGGAGTGCAAGTTAAACATACATTAAGAACGGTGGTAGATTAGATTATTGTTCAGAAAATATTTACTCCTCTACCCCCAACTTCTACCTGTGGTATTTTCCCACCATATTGACGTTCTGCTTCGTCTTATCACATTTCAGCTTCCTGGGGAGTGAAGTAGAATTTTCTGTCCCATGTGACTTGCTTTGGCCAATAGGATGTTAGCAGACAAGATATACATAGAGGCTTGCCCGGCGCTTGAGTAGTTGGGTGTCTGTGCTTGGGTTCTTGTGCTCCTCCTGCCTTTCACCATCAGAAAAACGTGCCTTAGAGAACCTCTTTTCCCATGGAGGATGAAAGAAATAAATACTTATTGTTATATGCCAAAGAATTTTGGAATGACACAGCAATAGCTGATTAATACAAAACCAGTCAATGAAGAAGTATATGATAGTCAAAACTACCATAGGTGTTTGACTGAGTAATAAACTTGCCGAGCACTGCAGACCTGACCAGGTTCTGCTCTCTCTGACCTCTAGGTATGGCAACTGATTCCCACACTGATGCTCTGTATGTAGTACAATTTCAAAGGGAGGACAGTCTAAAAGTTAGATTATTTATTGGATTAGAAAGAACAAAAATTGACACAGTTGTCATTTTCCTTTGATACTGTGAACTCCCTTGAGTTTTTTCTTGGACTCCCACTAAGAAGTGCTGGCCTACTACCTGGATGCTATGTTTTCCTCTTCCTTTATACATGTGTGCATGCCCATGGCAGGGCCAACTTCCTTTTCTTTTTCTTTCTTTTTTTTAAACCCCTGGGTTAAGCAGAGACTAGTGACTTCAGGTCTTAAAAATGTGTGTCTGTGGGCTGGGTGCAGTGGCTCATGCCTGTAATACTAGTACTCTGGGAGGCCCGGGTGGGAGGATCACTTGAAGCCAGGAGTTTGAGATCAGCCTGGGCAATATAGTGAGACCCCATCTTTACAAAAATTTTCAAAAATTAGCCGTGGATGGTAGCCCACACCTGTACTCCTAGTTACTCAGAAGGCCGAGGCAGGAGGATCACTTGAGCCCAGGAGTTCAAAATTACAGTGAGCAATGATTATGTCACTGTACCCCAGTCTGGGTGACAGAACAAGACCCTGTTTCTGAAAACAAAAACAAAACAAAACAAAACAACAAACCAAAAACGTGTTTGTGTATATATTTTTTTCAAATAAGACTGGTTTACTTTCTCAAGTAAAATAGCATCTTTCTCTGTTCACATTTATAAAATATTAAAATAGTAGCAGAGCTTTCTCAAGTGTGAAATTGAACCAATGTGGTTAAAACAACATCTCAGAACTTTAATTTCAACAAAAAATGAAGCTTAATCCTTTCTATATCTCTACATTTTCACAGTGACATAAACAAGGAGATAACTATCATGCTGATTAAAGTTATTTAGGTCAAGGTACAAAAATAATATGCATGATAAATATCAAGGCCTTTCATACAGAATCTGAAATCTTGGAGTTAATTCTCAATTTATCTTAAACTATCAAATCTAATTGAATTTCATGTACTTTTGTTTACTCATTTTTGTTAAAACTGTAGCTCTGATGCCTTTATTTGTTATGTGAGCAGAATTTGGGAAGTGATCATCTCTTCAGTAAGGATTGACACATTTTAAGTAAGAATCAAGTTGGGTCAGGGCATTGATGGTGAATCCTTCTGTGACGTCCTAGACAGTCTATGTCACACCTTCTTGTAAAGTCTCACAGTATGTTGCTTACACACTTCTAAAGCACAGACCATGTTATACCCTAGATTTTTTTTTTTGCTTATCACAGGCAACTTGCTGTTGGGGACTATATTAATTCCTGAGGTGTGATGGCTACTTAATAAGTTTTTGTTGGATGAATGAATGAATAGATTAATGAACCATATCAGACTAGATGTCTAACCATCCTGATAAAAAAATTGCTAATAATTCTCTTTTAAGCCAATGCATTTTTCAGTGGGTTATAGGTAAATTCTACTTTATGTGTCTGTGGATTTGCCTATTCTGGACTTTTCATGTAAGTTAAATCATCTAATATATTTCTATTGTATTTTTTATGCCTGACTTCTTTTACTTTGTATGTTTTCAATGTTCATCCATGTTACAGAATGTATCACTACTTCATTATTTTTATTGCAGAATAATACAGTATACAATTGTATAGATATAACAAATTTTAGTAATCCATTCATTGACTGAAGGACATTTGGGTAATCACAATAATACCCACAGATGGGCTGAAAACTGCCCGAAGGTATCAATTACCCTCACCTGAATTGTTTCACGACTATTTGAAAGCCCAGAATAATCTGATTATAGTATTGTAGGTAAATGTGTGTGTGTACTCACTCAATTAAAAGAAAAGAATTAAAGACTCATATCCAAAGCTTTTACATAGCTAAGTGTTTAAATAGCCAAAGGTTTCCAGGGAGTTTGGGGCACTATACCTCATGATTTGAGAATTCCCACCAGATGATTTGTGAGCATGTCTAGTGTTCACATGCAGCATCAGAAAGATCAACATCCATGAGCTTAGATTCACAGTCTGGACAATGCTAGGTGCTTGTCAAAATCTTGGCTCCAAATGTAACTCCTGGGAGGTACATATTTAGGAGACATCATTGTGTTTTTCCAGTATCCATGGACCAATGTCTGTTTCACAGAGCCAGAGCCCTGGAAGAGCCCTGTGTCAACTGGTGAATCCATTTTTTCCACAGCCACATCTAACTGGTCAACCAAAGACAGATGAGAACCATGCCTGTTCTGAGAGCTCTCTGGAGAATATTTCGCAAATGCAGCCATTCATTCTTGTGTCGAGTGACTCCCGCTTGTTAAGGAATTCTTCCTTGTGTTTAGCCTCTGGAGTCGGAGGCTAAGCCTGCATTCACTATTATGCCTTAGTGGAGCTGAGAAAAAAATTAGTTACCTTATAATTATGGCCATTAAGCCCCTTTCACCTTTGTCTCCTGTGGTTTGCAAACTAATTTCAGGTTCTTTCACTTTCTTTGATTGACATGTATCTGTTTTTATCCTTTCTTTTTTTTAATTTTTTTTTTATTTCAGCTTATTATGGGGGTACAAAAGTTCTGCATAGATATATTGCCCATGTCCCTCCCAATCCCCCGAGTCCGAGCCTCAAGCGTGTCCATTCCCCAGACAGTGCACATCGCACTCTTCCTGTAGGTATACACCCATCCCCTCCCCCACCCCCATCCCCCCAAGTCAGAACTTCAAGTGTGTCCATTCCCCAGACAGTGCACA